>JAAAKE020092654.1:0-20327 GCA_010014785.2 Anisolabis maritima | reverse complement strand
TTTTTTTTTTTTTTTTTTTTTTTTTTTTTTTTTTTTTTTTTTTTTTTTTTTTTTTTGGTGGGGGTGGGTGTGTGGCCCTGAATACGCCACTGCTTTGGCTAAGCAAACAAATGTATGTGGTCCGAGATATTAAAAAAAAAAAAAAAGTTTGAGTAAGGCTGGATTAGTTGCACGTGTCAAAATATCATTAAAAAAAAAAACACAAAAGTAAATTCTGTTAAAAAAAGAATCAGCAAAAGGGTCCCATATCTATGAAGGTTTAATAGAAAAATTTAGGTCTGGCATTTAAGAGAAAATTTAGTGGTGGCTGTTATGAAAAATTTCATAGATAGATGGCAACGAAATTATCGATACCTATTTATATATTCTCTTTTTTTTTCTTTTCAATTATGGCTTTGCCACGTAGAACAAAATTCTGAGGTTTAAGTCACTGGTCTCCAAACTTTTTGTGCTTGCATTCCTCTTTTTTCTAGAAAATATTTTGCTCCCATAATTTTTAAAACATGCTAATTTTATAAATATATAAATATTTAGATTTAGGTTACAACCCTATACAATATACTCCTACTTATAGGTTTGTTTGGTATAAATAACTTACCCCCTAGGAGAGGGGGGGCGCCCCGTTTGGTTACAAATTTTCATTTTGAAGATACTTTCGAGATGACGCAAGGACATTAAACAAACTAAGTTTATTTAATATAAAAAATTAGAATAGAACTTTCAAAGCAAAAAAAAAAAATTGTTAAATAGAGATAATTTTTTTCTAAATAATGGATACAAATTCCCGGTGAGCACTAGAGTAGCAATTTAAAAAAATTTGGGGAAGGAGAAGGGCATAGTTTTATTAGCATATAAAATACAGTATAGATATAGAGAAAGTGAAAGAGAAAGAGATAGTTGTAACCTTTTTTTTGTTCAAACAAATTATCTATTAAAATGTATGAGAATAATAAAAAATTGAATTTATAAAGTTGTATTGAAGACCTATAAGATAGGAGAGAGGGTTGAGCCCTGAGTTCCCTTTTTACTCCCCTGATTATAAAGAACTTTGTATTTATTAATAAAGACTCTTAAAAAAAAGTTATTTAGTTTTTATGTACAATTTACCTGAGCGCTGAAACCACAGAAAAATGCGAACCAGAAATGGCATAGAGTAAAGGCAAAGTTTTTGTAAAAAAAATATCGAAGAAATTTGCACATTCGATAATACGACCAACGTCCATGGACAAGAAGCAATCGTTCTAAAAACCGGAATTGAGCGATGGAGTAATCAGAGGCAAGGACAGCCTGCATACCCTCCTGACCACTGATCCCCACGCCTATATGAGCGGCTGGAGAAAACAAAACAAACAAAAAATACATTCATATTAATAAAAAATTCCAAAACAATTGTTTAAAAAAAGAGAGAAATTTTATTGAAAGACACAAAAGCATAAATATGTTAGAGTTAAAGTCCAAAATTCAATAACTAGTTAATGTCAACCTTAGTAGGTAAATTAAGTAAAATAAATATTTTCCTTTTCTGTTTATATTTTTTTCATTTAAATAAATAAACAATATTATTAAATTATTTTGTTCATAATTAAAAAAATACAAACAAAGGACAAACGAAATTATCAAAAATCAATATTTTATTTTCTAAGGGAATACTGAAACAATTAGAACCAAAGCGAACTGAGTGTAACCGAAACGAATGAAGGGAATTGTGTTGTTGTTGTTGCCGATAGACGAGCAGTATTGAAGTTATATCGAGGGACGGAGTGATAAATTACAATAATTATTTAGTTAATTAAAATATGAATTTATTTAATTGGGAGTTAAGAATCGGACAGGTATAATTACTGAGATGGTTCTGATCCTTCGGGTTCACGATTTGGGTCTACTTATAGGTAAGAATTTAGTCAACATACAAATTTGCAAAATTATTAGATTTTTCTTTTATTCCTCCAGAGAAAAATTCAAATGGAATCTGATCTGATTTATTAGGCATATTTTTAGTCATTTGAATATTTCATAATTTGCAAATTATTTAAATTATTCTATTTTATAATTTTATGGTCAAATGTTATGCTTGAGACTCCATAACAACTAAATGGAAGTGAAGTGAACTGATTATAAATAACCCAAACGAACCGAACAAAACCGTATTGAATCAGAACCGAATACAAGACCAAAACTTCGCTTCATCTGGAATTCCAAAAATAAAATTGTTTGATATATTTATATTTATCAACATATGACATTAAAAAAAAGATCCTTGCTTTTTCTAAGTTTAATTATTTAAAAATGTCCTTCAATATAGATATACATTTGTGTCTTTCTTAAATTTTCTAAAAAACTTTTTATTAGACCATTAAGTTGTTGAGCCATAAATAAGAATAAATATTATTCACTTATTACCTTTAATCATTGAAACATCATTCGCTCCATCCCCAATTGCGAGTGTAACAGCATTCTTATTTTTTTTGACCATCTCCACTACCATCGCTTTTTGTAAAGGTGTTACTCGACAACAGATGACAGATTTACCTATAAATATAAAATAAATTAAAAAATTATCATAGGATCAAGCTTTAGAAAAAAAATTCCTAGCTAAAATAAGTGACCCAGTAGTTGACAATAGAAAAAATTTATTTAATTATGTATATCAATATATTATATTATTTGATAATTAATCAGATTTTTTTAATTTGAGAAACCAATTGTTGACAACTCTCACTTTTATTTATATTTATTTTTTCTAGATTGAGTCAAATTTAACTTTTCTACCTCCTTAAAAGTTTTGAATACTTAGACCTTCACAAGATATTAAATAAAACAAAATACTTAGCATTTTCTTTTTAAATATCAGGCAGGTATAATTAATTAACTTGTCAGAAATTTATTCAATAGTATGAAATGTTGATATAATTTTTATTTTATTTCACCTTCTTTCCCAAATAGGGGCTCAAAAAAAAAATTCAAATAAGAGACAGATTATACCCAATATACGAAATTTCACCAAAACTTATTGAGAGAGGCCAAGATAATGTTAAATTCTCGGAACTTATAAAAAGGTCTTGAAGAAGAACGGATGAATCGATCGAAAAGTTGACAATTACATTTTAAAATTTTTCTCTTTTTATTTGGCTCCCTTCAATATCAAATATTCATATTCCACATACTCCCCATAGTGAATTTTTTTCATGTATATATACAAAAAAAAAAAAAAAAAAAAAAAAAAAAAAACATCTAACAGGATTTAACATTCTTATTTCATAGGGGTTTTTTTTGACAATTAATGGAACCGTATCAAGAATTGTGTCACTTACCTTAATACCATTAAAAAACAAAAAGTACCATTCATTTTTTAATTTAAATCAACATTTGAGGGCTTTTAACATGATAATAAAAATGAGATGACTCACACAAACTTGCAACTTCGAGAAAGAGCTTCTCAAGTTGTGGGTGGAGAGCATGGACTAGCGAATGTCCGTTGATGACAAGGGCAAAAACGGCCGGAGGGTCGATATCGGCTTCGACATTTGATCCCCGTTGATACTCCGACTCACTATTAAACAAGTCAAAGGTTAATACAAACTATACGGTTACATTCGTAAATATTTTTTTGAAAAGACTTAAGACGATATATTTCTTTATTATATGCAAATTAAATGAAATTTTGTTGTTACTGAATGAAATTTTTTATAATTATATATAACTTAACAAATAATATGAGTTCGCACTGATTACCATAAGGAAAAATATATGTGAATAAATTAATGGAAAAAAAAAAAAAAAATTTTTTTTCTAGATTTCCTTATGAAGAATTATATAAAAAATTCAAAAACAAATTTCGAAATCGTCCAATTCTTTCAAATTTTTTTTTAATATCATTTTTTTATTTGAATTATTTTCTGAAAAATTAAGTTAATATTATAATTACAATTTAATAAAAGAAAAGTCTTAATTTATATTAAATTATATAATCCAAAAAAGGGGGTTTCAGTCTAATATTTAAGAAAATTTAGATTTATTATTTAGAATTCATACAGAAAATTATTAATTTGTTTAAGTGGCAGGAAAAAGATGCAGTCGGAATTTTATTTAAATTAATTTAAATTTAATAAATAATAAATTATATATACATTATATTGGGATTGAAGTAATATTTAAACATATAATCATCATTTATTAAATATTTTTCTAAAAAAAACTGGGTGTAACCAGAACTCGAATCCCATCTGAGGGAGAGTCCAGACTACTTCTAGGTGATTTAACATAACTTCAGTACTGGGCTCTAAGCGGAGGGAAGAGCAGACAATTACAGCGTTGCCAGTAATGTGCGTCACTGAATGACAGTGTTCGCAGCCATAAATATTTAGTTTTTGTGAAAATTTGACAACGTGGGGTTGTTCAGGTGGAGGTTCTCATCCCCCCTCCACTCCTCCAATACCAAAGTTATATTAACTCCCGGTTAAGTCCAATTTTTTCCTAAAATATTTTATGTGTTAAAATAGGTATTTAAATTAGGATTGAAAAAAAAATATTAGTGAAGGAAATGAACTAACATTCCGAGGAATTTAAAAAAAAAAAAGAAGTGAGGATATTAAACATTTACCCAAAATAATAAATACCATCAATGGTGATTTAATTTTTCAATAAACACAAACATTTAAATAACATAAATTTCAAAAAACGAGAGTTAGAAAAAAAGTTAAGAGGAATTTAGGGAAAATTAGGATAACTATATATAAGTCTGTATGTTCAATTTATAATAAATATAAATTTTTATTCTTAAATAATAAATAATGATTTTTTTTAGGAAAATTTTCATAATTTTAAATTAAAAAACATCATACCTATAGAGTGAAAGATTATTTCAAAAAAGCCTTAACACAAATTAGAGCCGGTTTTCTCATATATAGTGAGCTAACTAACAATTTAGTTTTGTTAACGTTGTTTAGTTAACTATACATGAAACAACCGGACCTTAAAATATTTATATCTAAGTTATTTTAAAATATTAAAAAAACTTTTGATAGTGAATTTCAAATATATATTTTAAAAATGCCAGCTAATCTATTTTAGGATGAGCTGAACCACAAACGGAAAACATTTCTTAAACATTACAAACAATTATTAGTAAAGATACATATAAAAGTAAAACCTTGTTTTAGCATTTAAAAAAAATATAAGCTGCTTATTTTTGAGGTTTAATAATCAAGGTTTTACTTCAACATAGAAGGTTTGAGCAAAGAGCAAGGGACAGAGAGCTAAGATATGATAACTAAAGCTAAAAAGAAAGCCCAAAATAGCAAAAAGGATGAACAATAAAACAATTTTTAGAATTAATAAATAAAAAAAAAAAAATCAATTTCACAAAATTTCAAAATGGCTGAGGATGAAATCAGCGTAAGCCTTGGCTAGCCCTAAGCAATTCAATTTCCTCCAATAGAATCCAGAGAGGTCTTGAGCACTTCGTCTATCAAACAAAAATGAAATGTCATGAAATTAAAAAAAAATCGTGACATTTCAAAACCCCACCACCTTGTTTTTTTTTTTTTTTTTTTTTTTGAATTTGAGGCCAGCACCTGAGCCACTCAGCCAGAGTCTCATGAAACATAAACAAAATTTCAATATTTTGAATTAGAATCAAAACATTTCAAAGAAAAGTGTTTAATAGATAGTAGAAGTAAGAAAATACAGATCCACCGATAATCCGGCAACTTTCTTGATCGGGTTAAATTTAGCTCTTTTTGATGATTAAAGACTTATTTCTCATTTGGGACTTTGACGAATATTTATTTTAGAACAAATGATGCCGAAAAATCGAAAATGGATCTTTATTAAAAACGGAGAAGATTAAAATTACATATAAAAGAGGGTAATACTTATTGAATTAAAAGCCGTTAACTTCATTATATAAATAATAAGAAGATTTTGGCTGTTTAAAATGAAGAAATGTTGAATTTATATGCGAAAAATATGAAATAAATTCATTTTTTGTTTTATTTCATCTTGTATTTTCCTAACTAGACTTCTATCTTTTTCGTCACTAAAAAACAGAGCAAAGCAATAAAAATTTTCGAGAAATAAAATATATGCCCTGTCCTGTCTCATGTAAAAGAGAAAGAGGTCTCGCTTCACACTCCAAGAGTTAGTGGTTTGCTTCCCGTCTAAAGCGTTAAAATTTATTCAAATTATATTTGCTATAAAATAATTTAAATATGACAGGTTTAGGGGTTAACACCTGAAAATTCTACTCTATATACAACCAACCACGGAAATAATATATATATTGTTAATAAATATATATTTATTTTCTCATTGTCTTTTAATATAAACCTTTTAAGGTTTAGATTAGTTACTCTACAGAAAACCTTCCACAGGCCCAAAATTTACTAAGGTTTCCTCCACAATAATCTAAACCTAAAGGTTTGTATTAAAACAGAATGACAAAATAAATGATTATTAATATTATTATTTTATATATTTGATTTCTCGGAAATTTTGGCTGTCTTGACCTGATCTCACAAAGGCTTTAATAATGGTATCCCTGGTGAGTCATCCCTAAAAATCCGACAGATGAAATCAAAACTTTTTCTTTTAGATAAACTATAGAGAATTTTTCTTCAAATTCTTTATCTATTTCCTTTCTCGAAATTTTATTTTATATATTAATTTTATATATTAGGCCATAATTTTTCCTATCTAGGGATTTTATTTGACCTTTTTTTTGGTGATACTATCATTCCCTAGTTTACAATTCAAGACGCCAAATTTTCCAACTCATTTTTTCCTTTTTTTTTAAAGACACTCTCAGCATAATTTTTAGCTAACTATCCATAACGAGCCTTCAGAATCTTCGCTCTTGTCAAACCTGGCTGTTTATATATATTATCTTAAAATGTTCATCAATGAGGAGGCTTAAACCGTCTCTCTTTTATCTATACCATTTTTAAATAATGCAAATTTTGAGACTTTACGTAAAAAAAAAAAATTTTTCCATAGGTCTTGAAAAAAATAAGATACTAAGAGTTTATTAATATAAGATGAAATAAAAATTTTTATTCCATACCTTTGACTGATAAATATTCTTCATTTTTTTTTAAATTTTATTTTAAAATAGTAGCTATTATTATATTAAAACTCAAATTCGGAAGTGTTTAAGTATTTTTTGAAATCATGTCCAGGATAGCATTATTTCAATGTTAACGTAAAACACTTGAGAGTTTTAGTATAAATAATTCTACATCATTGATTTAATATTCTAGATCAGATTTTATTTTTATATTTTGTTGTTTTATTGCGATTTTTTATGTTCTGAAATTATAAGTAATTAAAAAATTTTGTAATAACAATTATTCCCCTTTGTCTTTATTATAATTTGTAATTAATATTATCAAAAAAATATAGTTTATTTTAAAATTTGTATTTGCATTTTAATAAATAATAATAAATATTAATAATAATGTTAAGAACCCTGATACATTAGTAAGTGCTCCTTTAATTTAATGATTCAGTGGAAGGAAAGGAAAAAGGGCAAAGCTACAATAGCTGTGTACAAAATAGCGTTGGACGAAAGAATTGAGGCCGCATCCAATGTCTCAGACCTCAAAAATTATTTAGCATAATTTAATAATATTGACTTAGTTACTTTAATTCCTTATTTTCAAAAACAGCATGAATGAACGAGAGATATTTGAAATTTGTTAGTAAAGTAACATTAAATAAAGTTGTTTGTAATTGACCTAAAACATTTTATAAATCAATATAATTAATAAGCCTGTTCGGTTTGGTTCAATGACCACCCATTAAGCTCTGCTCCTGAACTTAATTCTTCATTATCAAACCTCCGAGATCACAGGAAGCCCGCTTATTTAAAGGATTATGTGAAGATAGCGACATATCTTTAAGACTTAAATTAGCAACAAATAACATTGCTAAAAACAATGGACATTATTTTGTTTTTGTAACAATATAACTTTAATGATTTATGCATCGTTCTTGTTAATAAAATTGAAATAGTAAAATGAATAAAATTCAGAAAAAATACGACCTAGAGATTAAGTTTTTTTTTTTAAAATCATTAAAGTTACATTATTACAAAAACAAAATGTCGTTAGAAATATTATTTGTTGGTAACTTATGTTAATGATAAGTAACTATCCGAGCAGACTTATTAATTATTTATTTAAGAATGTTCTAATCAAGGAACAAATTTCAAATAGCTGTCTATTGTCCACTTTGTTTTAAGAAACAATAATCAGACATTTCCCAAAATTTTTATTATACTCTGTCATTTAAACTAGGTAAGGTTTAAGGTCATTTAAGGTCAATTTTTTAATTACCTTCTTAAATGATCTATTGTATAATAAAAATTATCTTCTAGTGCTAGGTTATTTTGAAGGTCGAGAGAACAAATTGAAGATGATGGAAATTCTTTTGTCAACCGTTGTACATTAATAAATTCTTAGCCTTTCAGCGCTGAGAAAGCACTTACTATTTTCTTAAGGACAAAACAACAAAATTGCTGCTTTTCAAGCCTTTTAAGCTAAAATAAAACTCAATAAAGCAAAATAAGGCTTAAGAAAATATGCTTTTATATCTATATATAAATATATAAAATGAATTCAATTCTAAAAATTTTGAGATATTTTCATTTACAATTACAATTTTTCTTTTATTTTTAAATAATTTTTTTGAAGTGTAGGTCAATAAAAATAAAAACTGAAAGATATGTAAAAGTGGCATAGAGAGAAAAAAAATCAAACCTTTTTTTATAATAAGGCTAACGAAAAAATAATATTCCTCATAAATAAATGAAAATCCTTTGAAATAATTAGAGAAACGATGGGCCCAGCTTAAACAAAAAATGTTGGATAAACGCAAAATTAATTTCCCACCAAATCTTCTAATAAACCAAATAATCTAATTTCTAATTTCTAATTTCTGTCAACATTTCCAAGAGAGAATTTATATAAGGTTGGGGAGGGGGAGGATGGGCAATCCCTGATCCTCCTGAATTATTATATAAAGTCATAGAATTTAGAAAAAATTTCAAGAAGGGACACTAGGCAGAGGTAAGACCCAAAAAAAAGCCAAAAAATATTTAAACAGGCGCATGCTTGGATGCATTTTTTCGTGGTGAGCCCGAACGTGAAGTGCAGTCCCCATCCCCTTAGTAAGTGTAAGGAGTAACTATGGCATTTTTACTAATGAAGAATAAAATAAGAAAATTTAATTGTATTCAGCGCCGGATTTTTATCCATATTTCTGGCCAAAGGACTTGAGTTATCTATATACACATAACTTCTATTGACTCAGTTGAATAAGTTTTTTTTCGGATGAGGGTTCTACAGCCTTATGTTGGAAAAATTTTAACAATAAAAATCTTTAAATTTATCGATGTCTACATGCTTCTGCTCTTATTCAGGCTTTCATTAAGACATAGACATTGGTCAGGAAGGTTAATCTTCCCGAATTTCTCTTCTGATATTTAAAATTATATTGATATAATTTTTTAATATTTTTTTCTAATATTTAGTAAGGTGTTCAATACAGCGTGTTGTCTTCTCAATGTATATTGTTATATAAAACAACAAAAGAGAAGAGACAATATTAATTACAAAAACAACACAGTGTATTGAGCACCTTACTTAGCTAAAATATTAATATATAAAAATTATTATAAAACTATTCATTATCATTTTAAACATCAGAAAAAAATTTGGGAAGATAAATCTTCGTGAACAGTGTCTTTGTCTTTGAAGGCTAGAATAGGGACCTAAACATGTGTACATAGACAAATGAAATATAAAATTTTTCATATTCAAGGCTGCAGAATCTTCATCTGTTAAAAATCATACAGCCCTATTTCTCAAGTGGAATTCATCATGGACTCTTCCTTAACTTTTTTTTTTTTTTATTTAAGCTGCACTAACCTAGTAATAAAAAAATTTTTGTTTCATTAAATTAAACGTATAAGAATCTGGCCTAGAAATTAAAAATTAACTTAACCATGGAATATTTCTTTTCAGAATTTTTTTATACTAAAGAGGTACTTATTATCCTTAGATTTAAGAGTTTTAGTGAATGATCAAGTCCCTTGAGGATTGCTTTTTTACGAGGACATTTTTAAAATTTCTAGCATTTTATAGAAACATTTATCAGGGCTGTTGAGTCGGAGACACTTTGACTTTTTGGATCGCTAAAATACACCGACTCCGACCTAAAACTTATATATTTTAGCAAAGAAAAATGAGAACAAACGAAAATGAATTTGTTACACCAAAAGGCTGTTAGTGCAACGGACCTCTAAAAAAGTTCAAATTAAAATTTTTTTAGTTAGATACGCGACTCCGCAGCCCTGGAAACAATTTAAGAATTATGAAATAATATTTTTTGATAAAATTTTTAACCATTAAATAAAAATAAGATTTATATATAAAGATGCTAAAATATTATATTTAATAATATTTATTTATTTTTTAATATATAACATATACTATCGGTATCAGCAACAAATACTACATTTAGTTTCGCTTCATAGAGATTGTCCAAAACCAACTGAGACTGTCAGTATATATATATTATTAATATATAGAAAAATTTTATATTCTCATCTCATTCATCTAACCATGTACAAGATTTTTTTTGTTTGATTTTAGAGATTATTAAATGAGTTACATAAAAACAAAATTAAAATAAAATCGCATGTATTAATAAATTTACTATATATATAAATAGGAAGGAAGTTCACTTGGATGAATATATCAATGAAAGAATCGTTTCGGTTGGGAAAACTTATATTTATTCCGGCTTCAACGTTACGAGTACTAAGCCGCCTATCATCAGGACATGGATGTCATAATTCGCATACTTTCAATGGTCATAGACCCGAATACATATACTATAGGTTCCAAAAGATATTGGACAAACGCTAACTTATGTTTCATCTTAATGGACAATTAGTAGAAAACATGAAAAATATTAAAACCAAATTGATCAAATTTCATAATTTTTAAAAATTTATAAAATGTATGTATCTCTGCTAATGCATTATGAAATAAAAGATAGCCTTTAACCAATTTCTTTTGATATGGATAGTATATGTATTATATTATATTATATTCATTTAAGGTTGAGTTATTACCAAAACGGAAGAGAGGTGCGATAAGGAAATGGTGATAGGCGGAGCCCCCTCTAAAGGATCTAGGTGGAGGAGGGTAAATAACGAGCGAGGTATAATTTGCCTTTAAAATTGGGTGAGAGGGGAAACTTTTTGCTGATAATGCTTTAAAGTGGGGTTAAGAATTCTAAGATTCCAAAAATGCCTCGATTGGAGATGAATGTATTTTAATTTATTCGATCGATAAAAAGATGCAAAATGTACAAGTCGGTCCATCAAACTGGTGTACCAGACTCCCCTCCCCTAATTTTGACGGTCGTGTAAAGTATGTTTTTCCATTATAATATGCAAAACATGCATTTTAAGGGAGTTGGCACATGAATAGAACGAAACGTGACCAAACCCGAATTAAACCGAAATTGCTCAAACTTTTACGAAAAATTGAACATTTTTTGCATTTCCGGATCAATTAGAGCCTTTTTAGTTAATGGAATATATACATCTGTTTACAGGACATGTACATACGGACCTATGGCGATCGAAAAGAGATGCCTTATTGAAATTTATATCAATGCGACCTTAGATGAAATAATAAGAATATCAAGCCCAAGCGAGTATTTTATTTATACTTTCATCTTGTTTAATTTTGTTTTCTAGCAATTCGTTTAATTACCTCTCTATTAATCAAGTCTAAAAAGCTTGTCTTTGATGAAAGTGACGGAAAATTTTAACCAAAGGACCTTGGAGACCTCGGAGTTTTCCTTTTAAATATCCCCAATGCTTTAGTTGATGAGAAATGAAACTAGCTTGTGCTTATTTTATTTGATATTTCAACAATTTACGACTATTTTATTTGAGCTTATTTTAATAAGCAGTTGCTAGTTTAATTTTTCGACAAGCATTAGAACTTCCTGTGTATTAAATGGGGATAGAACGAAATGCTCGTCGTTTTTCTATAATTGTTATTTGGAGGTCAGATGGTTGGTCTAGAGCTGCTCTGTCCCCTGATCCGTAGCTACCTGTGCCGGTCCCACCTGAATGTAACCACGCTCACGGACGTGGCCCCTCCGGTTGCGTCCCCTGCGCCTCCCAGGCCCCCAGCTATAGACCCTGGGTTCGCTGTCTGTGCTCGGATCGACTCCAGATGCTTAACCAACTGCGATTCAACCTCGTCATAGGTGTTCGCGTCTACGATGAAGATGTCATTCATTTCGTCCGTGAGAAGCTGGCACGAGTAGCCGATGTTGATGGCCGTTTCTATATTAAAAAAAATTCGAATTTATATTATAGTTTAAGCGTGGTTATTTTATTATTATAAATATGTGTGGAGAGATGAGTGGGTCGATGCTGCTCCGCCAGAGACTCTCTCACTACTGCTTTTTCAACTCAGGTTGGGACTTGATTGGTAGAGGCACCAAACGACGAGAAGGGGTCATTATATACATTTCATATTAAGGATTTTATACCATAGTAAAGGGAATTCTTATAATACGAGGGTTGCCTTTTATATTTCGGGATTTGAAATTTTTGACGGCCAAATGTTCATGCAATATTGAATGAATGCTGGTCCCACTAATGCCCAAGGATACCTCAATCTCACGATAAGTCACATGACGATCTTGCAGTATCAGTTCACGCCCAGCATCAATGTTTTTCGGAACAACAACAGATTTTGGACGACCTTTGTCCTTAACCGAACTACGAATGAAGTCGGCAAACCATCGATAAACAGTAGTCTGATGGTGCTTCATCGCCAAAAGTCGAATTAAATTCATCGATGCACTTTTATTGGGTTAATCCAGGTCTAAAGTTCTAAAAAATAATCGCTCGAAAATGTTCAAGATTTAATTTAGACGAGATGAATTTTTTCAAGTTATTGTAAACTACACAAATAGCACTCGTATGTCAATACGTTCTGAGTAGACCGTCAAAAATGTCAAACTTTACGATAGAAGCGTCAACAGCACTAGTTTAGCGCAATTCCGAAATACCAGTTGTAGAAGAGACAACCATCGTAATTATTTTTAAATAAAGAAAATATTGATAATATTATTAAAATAAAATAAGAAAAAGATTATATTGATAATTTTAAAATTAATAAAGTTCAAATTTCAAAATTAGCACCTTATCAAATATAATTCCAATAGAAAATACGAGTAAGTGGGTGAGGCACTATTAAACCGAGTGTCACATTTCCGCATAAGAATTTCATTAGTATGATAGATCCTTAGAAAGATTATCTCTAAAATATGAAAGGTTATGTTCTTTCAAAAATATACTTAAATACAAGTTTAAATTAATTGTAAAGCAAGTTTTGATGGAAAATATTTTTAAATAACAGATAAAAGTAATAAAATGACAGCTATTTCATTAAGTTAGATGTGTACCAAAAGTTGATCAAAATGAGATATTTACGTTTGTGAAATAAAATTTCATAAAAATCCAATGGAAGTGTATGACTAAATTATTTGTTAATAAGTATATAATTCTATTTTTTATTTGGTTTATTTTTCGTTGTTTTATGATATATAATTTGTAAATTCCTATTTGTTTGATTAAAACTAGCCACCGAGGATTTGTGCCTATAAACAGATTAGAAATAAATATCTGTATTTATTAAATTGGATTTGCTCTACCTGTGTATACAAAACAACAGATGGATATCATGCTAGAGTTGATTCGTTTTATAAATAAAAAAAAAAAAACAATCTCGAAAAGTGACAGTAAGTTAAAAAATGTTAAAAAAGAAATAAATTATGAAATTTTATATATGTTTACCTTGTTTATCACCTGTAAGGACCCAAATTTTAATCCCTGCCAATCCGAGACTAGCAATGGCTTGAGGCACTCCATCTTGCAATTTATCTTCAATTGCAGTTGCTCCTAGTAAGGTCATATCCCTTTCAATTTCTTCATAAATTCCATCTAAAAGTTCATCACGATTTTCTAGTGACAAGGCTGCTTCTTGATGTCTATGTTTCCAGTCATTAAAAAATTCCTCATCTAAATCTCTTACAGCGAGACAAAGAGTTCGTAAACCCTCCCCTGCAAATTTCTGGTTAAAAAATAGAAATAAAATATCTCTTTTCATAATATCAAAATAAGAGTTATTTAATAATATATATACTGGAGTCATTCTGCGAATTTTAGAGGGATGAGTCTTAGCGGGCGGTTCCCCGCTCTGGCAATCAGAATTTTGGAGCTTATTGTTCTTCGCAAAATAATTCGAGTATAATTACAGCGTGTTACAAAAATGTGCTTTGATACTTCAGGAGAGTATTCTACTCAACGAAATTAAAGGATTTTTATTGGGGTTTAGGGTACTGCTCAAGCGAGTGGTAGACACAGCCCTTTTATTAAGTGGAAGCGATTAGCCGAAGGGATAAAGCAGTTTAGTTTATAATCCTGAGTCGAAAGTATCCCAAGTTCAAATCCAGCTCATGGCAAAAATTTATCAAACTATAAGTGATGCTTCTCCTGAGGAAGGAAACGAAACCATCCCAGTATGATCCCATGAAAGTTATTCTCTGTAATAACTACAACGTGTCAATCCCAGATGCAAAAGAAATGAATGAGTATTTTATACTTAAGACTAATTTTTATCACAAGATCTGATAAATGCCGGCTGTATGAAAATAGTAAACTATCTAATATTTTATTTAAAATTTTAACTCAATCTAGGGATCTCCTCAGACTCGTCGAGACAGTTCCGTCACCAAAGCATTTACAAAACAGTAAAATATCCTGTTTTTGTTTTTTTTTTTTATTCGTAAAGAAAAACTTAAATAGGAAGTCAATGAAGAAAACGTTTGGGTGAGGAATGTAAAAAAGTAAAAAGGAGGGAACTATTCTTTAAAGAAAGTTAGAATCAGTACACGAGCCAGAAGATAATAGGTAATTTCTTTTATATATATATATATGGTGGTAAAGAGGTAAAAAAAAATTAAATTCAAGTAGTAAAATGGAAGCTGTTCCGTTTTTAATCTTTAAGTCGGCGATTGTTGAAAGAAGCCAAGACCAAATTTTAAAATTAAAAAAAAAAAAAAAAAATTTATTTATTTATTTGCTATCAATTAACAAACAAATTTCACAATTTCTTTTTTAATGATGGTGTCTAGCAATGTTTTCAACTTAAAATAATAATATAACCAATGACAAAATATGGAATTAGTTCAACAATCACCAATTCAATTATGGGATTCTTAACCGAACTTGTTGATATAACGTTTTCGTTAAATGAGTAGAAGAGTCAACTCCTTAAGAAGTCCATATTTTTGTGACAGTATGTAATTAAAAAAATGAAAAATAAACTTACATTCAAATGCTCCTGGGTTTTGGACTTGATTGTTGAATCGTCAGACTTCAATCGTTCATAAACAACATTATCAGCACCTTTGCAATATAAACGCAATTGGCCATCTTTTCTTAATATTACGGACATCCTCTTACGTACGTTATTAAAATCTAATATACATAACAATTCATAAACTTCTTTTCTTCCCATAACCTGAAAATTTAAAAAAATATATTATTTTTGATTATCATTTAATTATAAATGTTAAAAAAAATTAAAATACAGTAAAAACACGATTACACAGATCTCAATCATGAGGACACAAGCTTTTTTATATCATTTTTTATTTGTATTTGTTTATCCGGTTGACCGCTGGTCCTTATTAGTCTGGATAATTGAGTTTCTACAGGATATAAATCTAGAATGCTAAATCTTTATGTAGTAAAGAACCACAAAAATGTCAACAAAATTTTAACTTAAAAAAAAATTTTCTCAAACAGGTTGGGATCTTCAATTTAAAAAAAGGCTTGTCTTAAAACTAAGAGTGGAAAATTGAAATTTTTTAATTTTCACATAAATGATTTTTTTAAGTTCACATCTTAGACGGATTAATATAGATATAGATAGATTATTAAGGAAAAATATATATGATATTACTACCTCGATAGTTATACTATTAGGACTTCTTTCTTTGAATACAAAGCCAAAATTTCTAGCAGCTGACACGAGAGCTTCTTCATCTGGAGACTGAGCTTGATATTCAAGTTTCCCTTTTCAAGTAAAAAAAAAACATTGTTTAAAATATATCTTATTAATTATGACAATAATATTAATATATACCATTTCTTTCTTCGGGCATAACTGTATGACAAAGTGCAAGTAACCTAAAGAAATTGTGCGCATCGGTATTTCCACTTCGTACAGCAGTTAGTAAAGATACGTCATAAAATTTAAATCCGGGCTCAAAATCAGGATTGGAAGAAAAATCTATTGACGGTGTTGACTCTGTGATTTCGATAATTTCTTGTGTGCGTTCGTCGATAACATCGCCATAACATTTTCCCGCAATAGAACATTTATTAAAAGTCATAATATTCTGAAAAATAAAATTAAAAAAATATTAATTCAAAATTAATAGTAATTGCTAAATAAATTAAAAGAATGGCGATTTATATGCTTTATTTTTTTTAGATAAAATAACAAATAAATATTATCTATGTGTGGAAAATTAAGAAACAAATTTCTTTAAAGAGTATGTGCACCCGGAAAAGGCTCGGAAAATTTTGTGAAATCTAAAAAATATACTTCACTAAACGGTGACTATCGAGCACTGAGGCTTCAGGCCTGTGAAAATCCCTGTGCTTCCAATTAAACGATGGCGATGGCTGCAGAAATATAACCTCTCAAATAAATATTTCAGCCAAAAAAAGTTCAGAGATTCAAAATTTGTTTATTATACAGATATTTCGCCTTCACTTAAATAAGAACATCAATCCTCAGGATGATAAAAGCATTAAAAAAATAGTCATATATAATGAATAATTTATAAAAAATATATTATTTCAGAGTTATTTATGCTAGGTGAAAATAGCCCTGGTTTTCATCTCCTATCTATGCATATATTCCGGGTTGCCTCACGCCAACAACCATCAATGTTAATAATTTTGTTGATGGATTTCATCTATATATGAACTATCTTGTAAATATTGCCATCTAAGGATGTTTATTGCAATTTATGAACAGCCAACGTTTGATTTGCTTTATGGGGTATATAAAAGTTCTTTCGAAACAAAAAACAAGGCAACTCAAACCTTACCTGTTCATAAATTGAGATAAAATCCAATGCATTAAATGGCAACCCTATATTTACAAGATAGTTTATTTTTAGAAATCTACTACCCAAATTATTAACTGCTATGATCGTGGTGATGGGTGGCGTTAAGAAGCCCAAAATATATACATAATAAAGAGCGTTGATAAGGGAATCTTCTAAAAAAAATATTATTTACAAAAGAGACATTGGACATTATTTTTATTTTTTAAAGTCTCTTAGCAGTAAAGATTTTTTTGGCTGAAATCCTTATTCGAAAGAATCACTGTTTATTAATTCCAAGAATATTACTTTTAAATGAAAGTATGTTTGTTGAATTATAAACAGCTCTTTAGTTCCGCAAGTATTTATCTAAAATGTTAATTTTTTTATAATGAAATATAGGGGGCGGGCAATCAAAAATTAAATAAAGCAAGAATACATATGTTGATATAAGTATTTATTTATTTATGAAGAATTTTTTACGAATTTATGAGACAATTTCAGTTGTGTTCCAATCTTCCTCGTCGTTTTGAAAAACGATGCCCAAACTCTCAATAATACTTCATAAATAAATAAATACACTTATTCATCAAAATATAAGTTTTTGCTTTATTTTATTTTTGGCTGCTTGCATATATCGCTCAATGTTAACTATCCAACCAGCTTCTTTCATCAACGAACTATATTTCAGTAATTTTTTTTATTTTTTAAGGGAATAGAATCGAAGCGAACTGAACTGTAACCAAAACTAGCCGGAAACTGTAGTGAATCAGACACGTCACTAAGAAGAAAACAATAGTGACCCCACAGATTAAAATTGTTTTGTTGTTGGCGTTGCGTAATTACTAATTATGTACGGTTTAGTTCTATTCGTTTCAATTACAATTCAGTTGACTTCGGTATTTCTTTAGAAAATAACAGAAATTTAAGCATAATATCCATTAATACTGATCATTAATAAAAATTTTTATGAGGATATTTCAAAAGGGAGTCAAAAGTGAAAAGGCGTCTGATAAGTGGAAAATTTTTGTTTAAAGATTTTTCACTTGGAACTAACTTTTACTTTAGATGTGTATATATATATATATCTTTTAATACTGATCATGATTGAAAAACTTATTTTTTAATCGATTTTATTAATATTATTTTAATAATATACATATATGGAATAAGTATATAGATATAAACCTGAGTTAGAGTGCCCGTCTTATCTGAAAAAATATATTCAATTTGGCCAAGCTCTTCATTAAGTGTGGTGGTGCGTGCTTTGGCACTAGTGCGATTTGGCTCATAGATCATCTGTTCATCCCAATTTATAAGAAAACTTTGCGCGAATCGAATCACTTCAACGCTAAAAAAATTAATAAAATATATTTAATTAATAAATTAAAAATATGAAAATTATGTTTTAAGAGAAGGAAAAGTGCCTAAGAAAAAATTTCACCGTGTTAAGAAATTTTTATGTTGAAATTTTTCTTAAATATCTAATTTAAAGATCTAAAAATAGGTGACAAGAATAGTTCGAGGTTTTCCTAAGAAAAGGGTGATATGACAAAGGTGACCTAAAAGAAATGGTACTTCACTTGAAGTTGAAAAGCAAAAAATTTTTAACTACTTTCTACTTCTACTTTTGGCACTGGACTTCTCGTCATACCGTGGATTAATTAATAACTTAAGCAAAATAATAGTCATTGCTCTTTTGGTGATTTTTGTTTGAAAAAAATTATCATTAAGGGCTTATAATTAAAGATAATTTGAAATAATAATTAAATGATCCTAAAGGGTAAAAGGTATAAAAAATTTTTCAATCAAAAGTTGTTCAAATTATGGATAAGACAATTTTATAAATACGTATTATTTCGGTAAAGTTAATAGTTGATGAGATAATTGAATTTTTCAGGATTAAACTTCTATTGAAGTATAACTCTGGCTTGGTCAATTTTTGCTTCATTATCCATGTCCAGTGACATTCTTGTCACCTGCTATTATACTTTATTTAATATAACTTCAGTGCTGTTCTCTCAACAGCTTTGCTTATGGCGAACTGAGAGTCATCAACGAACTGTCATCTCACCGTCTCCACATTCTTCTATACTGAAGTTACAATAAATAGAGAATAGATTTTAAAAAGAAAAAATCTAACTTTAGAAATTCTTAAATTGTACTTAAAATTTATGAGAGTGTACCTGACATAGAGTGAGATAGGCACGACGGTGTTAAGGACAATGGCATAGGAGAAAAAGACGAGGAGCGCAATGACGGTGGCACCTCCGATGGGCTCGGATGGGACCAGAGAGTCCCAGGGTAAATATACTTGGAAGAGGCGGCCAGTCACCGTCTCCCAAATACCGCATGCGATCATGCAGAACAGGCACATTGAAAGCAAAAAAAATACAATCTAAAACAAAAGAACACATCATTTCTTAAAATATATTCATAATCACAAAAAAAAAAAATCTATTAAAATTGTTTATTATATTGCACATTTAGTTTATAAAGAAAAGAGTAGAACTCCTAAAGGTAGGGATGAAAAATTTTTCAAAATCAAATGGAAATGGGACAAGAAGGCGGTTATAATTTATCATCCAATATTAATAAAAAAAATGAATTCCTAACTGAGATAGAGAGGGATGATATATATTTTAAAGATGATATAATCGATATATGGATTTAATAAAATTATTCAATAAAAAGAATACACGTCAGCCAAAATTCTTTTGAATAAATTAAACAAGCTAAGAATCGAATAAATAAATAAATTATTAAATCAAATTATTTTTTTAAATTCAATTTCTTGTCTTCAATGAATAAAAAGACGACTAATTTATGACTGTTTTATCATTAGATAAAAAATCGGTTGTTGGAAAAATAATGTCCGTTTTTGTTATGTCTAACTTTAATGTATTTTTTACTAATAAAGTTTTGCAAAAATGTTGTCAAGTTATATACCATCTTTAAAAGGCATTAACTGCCAGTTTACAAAAGTTGTTTATCTTTTTGTTACAGATGGAAAAATCAGAAATTCGCGCCATTTTTTTGTATGAATTCAAATTAGGCACAAGAGCGGCAGAGACGAGCCGAAAAGTTAACCAGGCTTTTGGTGAGGG
>JAAAKE020092643.1:0-20328 GCA_010014785.2 Anisolabis maritima | reverse complement strand
AGGGGTAGGTATATATCATGTTTTAAAAGGAAATATATATATATATATATATATTTATATTTATATATATATATATATATAAATTCACATGCATATATAAGCTTGCTTTCAAATAATCATCCATGCAGTTTTTCTAATAAAAAAAAAACCATGCAATTATTTGAAAATAAAAAAACCATGTACCAAGACTAGAGTTTTGATTTTTGAAAATCAAGCCGATAGCAAAATAAACTACAACTTGGAAATTCTATACAAAAGTAAAATATTTTTGTGACCATCAATTTAAAAAAAAAAGAAAATTAAAATATCAAATAAATAAATATAAGTAAGCATTAATTAAAAAATATTAATTTAATGAAAATATTTGAAAAATAAATAGATTTTTTAAATTTTAAAAACATCTTTCTCTAAATAAGAAAACTCATTATTTTTTAAATTAAAATAGAAAAATATTTAAGTGACTTTTATGACTTAAAAAAATTTTTCATTTATTGTTTTGAATTTGAAATAATTCTTTTATTTTTATTTATTTTAAAAACATCTTAATTTTAAACGAAGATGTATCATTTTTACATAAGATGATAAGTTTTTAGCACTAAAAAAAAATTAAATAATTAAAAACACCAACTATCTAATTATTTACAAATTTTAAAATCTTTATAACCTCTCTAGTTGGATGTCATTTTCATGCTGACGAATTTATTTTATGTGATTATTTTAAAAAAATTCCATTATTTTTTTTATTCAAGGAATTATATTATTCATGTTGGTTTATTTAAATAAATTTTTTTAAAAATCAAAAATTTTTTCCGAAGCGAAAATGGAATGAGAGAGAAAAAGATGGTCGATGTCAAAAAAGAACGCTTTCGGTTAATTGAGAAAGGAATCAAAAAGATTTGTGGTAAATTTTTTGTTAGGGTTAATCAATAATAAAATGTAAAAACGGCCGGTTGGATTTACCTGATGAGTCGGAGGTGCTTTGAAATTGATCTATTTTCTGCCGCTTGTTTGGCGGCCCATCTACAAGGTGATCGGCCATTCTGCCTGGCTGCCTCGGCTGTTTACTAAAAAGCCCCAAACACACTTATTCCTTCACTCGCAAATGGTCCAAATCAAAACTTTAGCCTTCATTTAGGAGATATGAAGGCCTTAAATGAATAGTGCCAAAGGTTTTTGATCGATTTGAGCCATCCAAGGGCATATTCCAGTAATTTGGATTTGCCTTGGAGCTCTACTGTGTCGCGAGATGATGGCGGCGCGCACCTTACAACGGCACAGGACCTCTCTCCTCCATCTTCCGTCGGTTCCGACACACACAATGGATAATATTATCCGAGCCCCGTGGGTCTACAATAAATCCTATTAATTTTAATCAATTGATTAAATACGCACTTAAAAAAGCTTTTTAAAAAAGCAAATATGGGCCCATATGAGAAAATAAATGAATGATAGATTATCTTAGAATAAATACCAAATTTTCACACTGTCTTGTTCGAGTCAATATGGCGGCTGTTGATGAAAAGTTTTTCTACGCTTGTCAGAAAATGTCCGTGGCTTAATGAGCTCCGAGAAAAGGGATTGGTTAAAAGAGCCCACGTGACTTAATGGCGCGCTTCGATTGGGTGACGCAGAGCGCAGTGACGTCACGGCCAGAACCGAGAAAGTACGAATTTAAACGATTGAATTTTCGGCACTGTGCAGCTCAACTTGAATTGATAGTTAAAATAATAGTAGAAAACAAAGTTAGAAACCCAAATAATAGATGGCAGTAAAAGAAAGCGCCAAAAGTATGAAAAATATTTTCATTTAATTTAATAAAATGGTATAGTAGTTGAATTGAACTTGTTTCACTTAAAAATATATTAATTAGAAAATAAGAGAAATAAATAGAAAAAGATTAAAAATGAGAAAAAGAATAGGCAAGATGGAGGTGAATGGTTTTGACGAACATGGCTCGCTATTGATTCTGGTTGTGGGTGGGTGGGGATGATAAAAGGGAGAGGGATTCGCGCAAACCCTTAAAAGCTTGTCTGTCACCGGCGCCGATCGCGTAGCGGACGCGATTGCCAACACAGAAGGGTCTCTCTCTCCGCCCTGTGGCTTAGCGCCCTTGACCTCTGACCCCAAAGTTTGCACCTGTCTCTCAAAACCTCTGCCATTTGGCAACAATAACAATCAACTAAGTCAATCAAATTTCACTTCAAAAAAATACAAACAAAATCCTATATATATATATATTATAATTTAATCCATATCTTATAATATTTCCCTAAATAAAATATTTTAAATTTTAAAATCTAAAAAATTGATGATTTATTTATTTTTTCTTAAGATAAGTTTGTTTTTATAAATTATTTATTTCTATTAATTAGCATTAAGTTCATATTGTCTGTACCTGATTATAATAAGAATTATTATGATTTATTGAAGAAACAAAATGTAGACACATAGGCATCATTTTTTTTTGGTGCCACAAACACTCACTCTTTGTTACGGCACTCATTATTAATAATAAATAAAATGTTTTAGAAAGATTTCAGGAAATGTTAAAGCCGATTTATCTATTATAATTTTATAGCCTAGCAAAATAGGCTATGAAAGTTTAAAAACGCAAATACCAACGAATGATTGAGTTTATAAGATATTTTTTTGCCGGTCCAGACAAAAGTGATATCATAAAAAACTTCATATTCCCTTATTTTTTATTTTATAGAGGAACTAAATATTCCCTATTGCAAAATATTTTCTTTGATCACCGCTTCTCTGTCATTACAGAATTAAAAATAATGGGTCAAATGTTTATGGTCTTGGGTATGGTCAAAAAAATTTGTTTCCCATACAGAAAGAAAGATCCCACCAACAAAAATACTCATAACCATTAAACAAAAGATTAAGCCGTTCATTAAATTGGGAGCCATCCCTAACTCCCCTAATATTCTTTTAATTAAAAGGAGAAAATTAGTATTTATACGAAATGTCTCAATTTCGAGAGGGGGTTCTTGAAAAAATATAAATTAACTTTTTCGGTTTATTAGAGTTTTTCGTAGCATATCCGCACCAAAACTTGAAGAGAGGACATTCATTTATTGTATGTAAAATTTTGACTTTCGGTTCAACTTAAGTGTCATGAGTGACGCAAAAAAAAAATAATAAGTCCACAGAAACCTCTACTTTTCTGTACTCTACTGTTCTGGACTCCATCCCATTGCTCTTCCTGGTTGCATGTGACCTAATGGTCATTATAGGTCTTTTGGTCCTTGTGCATTAATTTTCAAAAATAAAATGAAAAAAATGGAAGTGAAAATGATATTTAGTAAATATAACCTAAGCTACTTTAGCGGTGCTTGCCGTGACTACCATAAAGATATTCAGCGAGGATTGCCGTCGCGACTACCACGGAGAAGAGAATTATTAGGTACTGGTCGACATCACCGACACATTCTACTTGGTAGTCAACCGAGAAGAGGGTCGCCTTCGTCTGTAATCACTTACATCATCGTCAGGCAGTCATCTAGCTGTTTCACTGCATCGAACACCTGAGGGGGGGGGGGGAGGCGGAGGAAGGTCTTGCGCTCAACTACGACCACCTTAATTCATTATTGGCTTCACCATATTAAATTTAAAGCTAAATATTACATGATTAATTATCCTTTTTAAAAAAAATAATCAATTCAATTAATTTAATTTAATTTAATTTAATCTTTTTATTATTTTATCTCTTTTTTTTTCTTTTATCACCTTCCCTGATCCCCAGTATCAATAAAAGCTTAATATATTTGCTATCTGTGGTTAGAAATAGTAATAATTAATTTTACAATATATGGTGCTTTTGTAATAAAAATTTATGAATCATTTAAATATTTTATTCATATTTTTATATATTTATTGATTGTCTTTGCTATATATATTTTATAAATATAATAATCTAACTAAATTTAAAAATCTGAATTTTATAGAATCAAATTTGAATAGATAGATTATCTATTTAATTCAAAATTGAATCAGCGATGGCAGAGACATGTTGCGGCCAATCGATAAAACTTCAATTTTCTAACCTAAAAATGAATAAATGTCAAACTAATTTCTTCAGATTTATAAAAATTAATTTAATATAAGAATATGAATATTTTAATTTAATAAATTTTAATAAAATATATTTTATTGCCTTGAAAAAATTATTATAAAATAGATATATAAAATGGCAGTAGTTAGCCTACTATATAGATTAAGTTTAAAAAGGACTATTACCTCATGTTTAGTTAGTTCAATAAGGAATATTTCAACTCGAATTTTAGGAATTGAGACAAGTTGCGATGATACTGGAGCAGCAATTATTAATGAACAAGGAACTGTGCTTGGGGAAAGTCTGCATTCACAACAAATCATTCATCTTAGGTGAGTTCAAGTTTTTCATTTTCATTGACATTTCTTTTGATTTGTTAAATAAAATAAAATTTTTTTAACATAAAATAATTTAATTAATTGATTATTAATTATAAAAGAAATGTGTATCATAAATTATATAGCTTTTTTTTAAATTTTTATTAATCCAAATCTTTTTCTAATTTTTTTCTTAATTAATAATAATTAATTTAATAATAGGAGTATTAAAATAAAATTAAAAAATATCTCTTCTAAACCTTTAATTACAAGGAGTTGTTGGGGATGTTAGGTAGAGTTTTGAAAGGTAGGTCCAAGGAAATCAAGTCCAAAGTTTATTTAACTTATGTGAGGCCTAATTTAGAGTATTGTTCAGGGGTGTGGGGCCAACATCCTCAGGAGTTAGAGAGGAAAAAAGAGATGGTTCAGAGGAGGGCAACTAAGTTTGTTTTTGGAAAATTTGGTAGGTTTAGTAGTCCTACTTTAATGATTAGCGAGTTAGGCTGGGCTAGTTTATTAGAAAGGAGGGAATGATGTTTAAGGTGTATTAAAGTTTTAGGGGTTATGAGAAAATATCAAGTAGGTTTCAGATAGAAAATTCATAAGGCAAGATTCTTGAAAAATATAAGTTTGCATTCGTTTGTAGGATCTAGTATTAATTTGTGGAACAGTCGGTTACTACTTGGGCTTATACTCCTCTGTCCCCTATGATTGAATCTATTATAAATTTTGTCAAGTCCTAAAGAACTAGAGTGAAAATTTTATTTAGTTCTCAAACGCAGAGGTTAGCTCAGGTAGAATTAGGTCGTACCATCCTTGTTAAGGTTTTGGCCAGGTTTTCCTTATCAGCTTAAGGCGTCGGGAAGCGTCATTTACTCCTGGTTACGTGATATTGCACGCAATGTTTAATCAAGTTTTTATCTTTTTATTTCAATGGAAATGTATGAACATGTTATTTGTTAATGAGCATACATTTCTATTTTTTTTTTCCTTGTATTTGTTTTGTTAATTGTTTGTTGTTTTGTGTTATGTAATTTATAAATATGTATTTGTTTTTGATTGGACTTAACCACCGAGGACTTGTGCCTCTAAGCAGGTCGTAAATAAATTTATTTATTTATTTAAATCAATTCATAAAAAAAAATTATATTTTCCGATCTCTTTTATAGTTTAATTCTGATAAATAAGATAATATAGTAAAAGTATATAGAATATTTTCATTTCTTTTTATTGAGATATAAGGAACCAGATAGTGTTAGGATAGTTAAAATGGGTTCATAGCCCTGCTAGGAGAAAAACGAATACCATTGAGGACATTCGATGGGAGAAACTCATTAGGACCAAAAAGGTGGTCTAGGACCTCAAGAAAGAAGAAAATTAATAAAAATTGTTCATGCAGCCCATTTTGTTTCTTCCTCTTTTGCACCTCAGACCATTACCGTTATTCTGGTTTTTTTCAACGCCTATTAGGGCTCTGTATTGCTAAGATCAAATAAAAATGGTTACCTGATATTTAGGTGAAAAATAAATTGGAAAAAAACAAAATGAAACATTTGCAAAAAAAAAAGACCAAACAAATTATAAATTCCCAACAGAAATTCTCTGCACTAGCAAATCATTAAAAATTAATCTCTTTGCCTCAACCACACCATTCATTCACATCGAATCAATTTATTATTGCTTTTACAACTCTTGATTCTTTAAAATTTTTCAAATCATTCAAGTCAGTCAATCTTTGTAAGTTTAAATTTAAAGTTTGCATTAATAAAAAAAAAACAAATGTTAACGGACCTCCCCCCCCCCCCTCCCGTGGCTGAGAGGTTCACATTGTCAGTAATGATAAAAGCCAAGGGATGTGGGTTCGGATCCCAAGCAATTCGATGAGAATTTATTTAAATCAAATTGGATATCAATTGGTGTTAATAAATAAGGCTGGATTACATGTATCATTTAAAAGTCTATATGGCCTCAGATGCCGAAAAGACTTAAATTAAAAAAAAAATGTTAACAGAAATAAAATTGTCATATTGACGGAAGGTTAACCATCAATAAAATTGAATTAAAAGATATTTATTTTATATTTTCAAGTCATGGCGGAATCATTCCTCCAATTGCCAAAAAACTTCATCAAGATCATATTCGCCGAGTGGTCCAGGGGGCTCTTGAGAAAGCAAATCTTAAATTGGACCAACTAGATGCAATTGCTGTAACCAATCAACCAGGTTTGTTTATATTCTATGGTTTATTGTATATTCTAAATTGAGTAAAAGCGAGGAGATATTTCAAATAATAAAAAATGTTGGGCACACTTAGAAAGGGTATACAAATACTTTCAAGAAAAAACAATAAATCTTTTTACCAAAGTTGTGAATTTACTAAAGTTTATGAATTTTGATTTTAAAAAAATTATGTCATTTTGCCCTCGCATTTAGAAAAAGTTTATAAACACATATAATAAAAAATTAAACTAAAACAAAACATTAAGATAAAGGTAAGTAGCACATTTTAGGTGAAAAGGCAGCTGTTGTCCTTAGTATGCTTTTTTTGTTAAAAAATCTTAATATACCCAAGTCTAAGATCCCAACCGTTCCTTTATTATAAATCATATCCTGGGGTCTCATTAGCATTTCGCGGGCCAACAAATTATGTAAGGTCCTTTCATTCAGGCTAGAAGAACATTCCGACATGTACGAGAACGATACTATCATCGATCGTGCCTGTCCGTGTCTGAAACGAACAATACATGATAGTAAGAAACCAACTTTAAAATGTATTAGATCTGAGTATATATATAAAACACCCAGGGCTCATATATGGTGAGGATTTGAATAGAGTTGCCCTCTCCTCCTCTTTTCTCAAGTATCAGGCTAGCCGATCTCAAAATATGGAAATATGACAAGGAAAGGAGAAGATATATACCACATATATATATATATTAGGTACTCTATACTGGTATTCCTCAAATTGTACGGCGCACAATGTGGGAAAAAGAAATCAAAATCTCCACAATCAAGTAATTACTAGAAGTGCTCAAAGTACTCATGTATAGTTCTTTCTTCCTTGTCTCCTTTCCATGATTTAGGGTTGGAATATAAAATTATAGACACGACCGAGTTGGTCTGATGCAAGAAGAGAAGGGAGTGGCTAAAAATTCTAATCTTAACTTGGACAACTCATGGTCGCATCCATTAGATATGAGCTCCTAATTTCTAATTTATGTACTTTTCTTAAATATATGAAATATTTTCTAAATATGTTATACCCTTTCTTGGGAAAATTCTGCGGACGCTCAAGAAGGATTAGCTACTCTAATTTCAGTATAAGAATATCTGGTCACTTAATTTAAATGATCTATCAATTTATTTAAAAATAAATATATATTTTAAATTGCTAAAATTTTAAATCGTTTATTAAATTCAAATATTTTTCCTTCAAAGGTATGAGTTTATCACTATCAGTGGGCCTCTCATATGCCAAAGAACTTTGCATCCAAGCGAACAAACCTTTGATTCCCGTACATCATATGCAGGCACATGCTTTAACTATACGAACGATACAACCGGTGGGTGGTTAAGCAGTAAGTAATTTAAAAAATTATTTATTTTATCTTGGAAGCATGGAAAAATATCTGAAAGTAGAAATATCTTCATGCCTTCAAGATAAAATATATATATTTTAAGACTTTATAATTTATATTGATCATTGAATTTTATAAAAAAAAAAAATGGATTCGTTATTTTTTCGTCAGTTGTCCTTAAATTAATTTCTTAATGGGATATGTCTGTTTGTAACTTTCTTTCTCTATAAGGTTTTTCAATATATAGTCGCGCTAGCTGGGAAGTATATGAAAACGTCAACTCCACTAGATTTCATTCATTATATTTCCAAATATTTATTTATAGTTTTTTATCTTTGAGAATATTAGAGATTTTTTAACTCCAAATTTTAGTTTGAATTTACAACTACCCCGAAACTTATACAATAAAATGAGTGTTGGAAAATTTGAGCTCTTTGCTTTTAGATATCTTAAGATAATAAGAAGTTAAAATCTGATTAGTCTCAAATGAGGGTGAAAGTCCAAGTGGACAATAAGCTGTCTAAATTATTTGTGGTCTATTAATATTTATTAACTCAATATATATTAATTAGGCATGTCAAATAAAAACATTGAAAGTAGGTTTTGGAAATCGCAAGATCCAGTAATGGTGAGCATTAAAATTATTATAATCTTCAAGCTCAAACACTCAAAAATGTATTTGTTAAAGAGCAAAGCCAAGATTTCGAAACCTCCCTATATTTTCTATGTAGTAAAGAGCGTGGCAGAAAAAAAAAAACCATAGTCAGCTATGCGACCATCTTCAAGACCAGGGGTTTTGCTCTCTGATTTTATTAATAGGCATTATTCAATCCTACTTTATATGCCTATTATATGTGCGCCAGCGCCTACTCCAAGTCATTCTGAATGACATATAAAGTAGGACTGAATAATGCCTATTACTAACATCAGAGAGCATTTCTTTTGACAAAATCCCTAGTCTTGAAGATGGTCGCATAACTGACCGAAACGTCGCTCTGGATTTTTTTTTTTAATAAAAGAAATAAAACTAGCTGCCATACTCTTTCATCTCTATCTTTACTATAATACATAAAAATCTTCAGCTATGCCCCTCACCTAAATTTATTTTTTATATTAATCACTTTCGGCTCAATGCAATAATTTTCAAAGGATATTTTTTGCTTTTCAGCATCAGAGTCTATATAGAGATATTAAAAATAAATTGTATATATATAGAAATTTGATGATATTCGTTATTCGCCCGCATTTATTTTTATTAGTTAGTAGTCATTATAATTTTTAAAAAATGTATTGCTTAGGGCTGGAATAGAACCATTGGCCCTTGGATCACGTAACTAGAATATTGGGTCTCTCTATATCATGTTTTATGTATAAATTATTATGAATTGTTAACCAGAATCAGTCGAATCTTATTTCTAAATGCCCAAAAAACAAGATTTAATATTTAAAAAAGATTCTTCTTATTTAATTTTTTCGTATTAATAAATAGAAAAAATAGTGAATCCCAAATAGTAAGAAAGATAGACATTTTTTTTCCAAAAAAAAAGATCTTTTATTTTATTTCATTAAATTTGGAATAGTGGAATAAGAGCACTCTTTTATTATTATTTACCTCATGTCTTTTTTTTTCCAGGTTGAATTTCCTTTCCTTGTTCTTTTAATATCTGGTGGACATTGTCTACTTGCAATTGCAAAAAATCCTCTCGAGTTCTTGCTTCTTGGACAGAGTTTAGATGACGCTCCTGGAGAAGCATTAGATAAGGTTAATTTTGACTAGAATTCTTCTCTTCATATTGGAGTATTGGTAAAAAAAAATTACCATTTTCTGAATCTGAAAAACAAATATATTTTTATTTTAATGTCTGTCTTTTTATAGAGCACACATATTGAATTAAATTTAAATTAAAAGGGATGGTGGGTGACGATTTGGGCCATTGGCATCGAAAAAAGATCTTGGAAAATTTTTTAACTTAAATTTGCCCCGTAACCCCTTGAAAGCGATTCTGTTGCTTACCTAGGGCTTTAGAGCCAGCGTCTGGTAGCATGAAATCTTGATAAATACTGATGTCAGTTTTTGCTCGTGTGGTCGAGTGTCCGCTAGCTTGCTGGAAGCACACCGATGTCCTGGATAGACTGGAGATCCCGGGTTCGACTTCCGGGGATCACTTGATCTATCAGAGAAAGTATATTAAAAAAAAAATAATTAAAAAAAATCAAATTTGGCTGATTTACATATTTTGGAATATCAATATCTGTTTAATATGAATCAAAAATATATCTCAAAAGACTATTTAACTTTATATTCTTTTCTGGCTATAGAGATCATTTAGAATTTAAATAAGTTTAAAGTGATTAAATATCGATGGCTAACTACACGCCTTTTACACACTAGGGCCACCTGAGTTTCAAAATTGCTTGGCTTCCCTTAATAGAAACGATTTTGGGATGCTCTTCTCGGCCAAGCTCGATCACCAACAAAAAAATTGAAATAAACTTAGGTTCCATACCCAACGATAGTTGAGATAAATCTTTTATACTCCATAATTTAACATTTTATATATACTGTAACCCATCACTCAATAAATCCCGAGACTGACACATAGATGGCGCCTCTAATAAAAAAATCCATATGATTTTTAGAAAGTACCAACCTTCAAACGATATGTGTCAAAATTTCATGACAATCCGATTATTAGTTTACAAGTTACAGTGGCTTTAGTGACGCTACTTTGACAATGCACCGTGTTATAAGTCGTTGGCTACCATGGCACGAATTGAAGTTCGAATTGCTTCCCCATCCACTGTATTCTCCGGATCTGGCTCCCAGCACCTACTATCTGTTCGCAGATGTCAAAAAAATGACCCAGGGAAAGAGATTTGCGTCAAATAGCCGCAACAAACGCCTATTTTGAGTCCAAAGATAAATCGTTATACAAAAAAGGCATTGAAATGAATATATCACTCTTGAAGGAGACTATGTTGATGAATAAAATAAAAAAAAATGGTTTTTTTTTTGTAGTTAGCCTCGGGACTTATTGAGTGATATGTTATGAAAGATTATATAGTTCATATTTTTTAAATATTTCACTTAACATTCTCCATAGATCTTATTATAGACTAAGAAATAAAAGCTCAATCAAAAATTTAATTAAATATTATTAACATGCAAACAATAGCATTCTAAAGGTGGGTCTAGACGCAAATCAACCACTTTCTCCTACCTAATATAAGAAAGCTGATTGATATGCTATCACTCCAGATTTTTGGCGTCGAGTCCCCAGGGAACCTTTCACTGTACAGCCAATTTAAGAGAAAATTACAAAAAACTTACAAGAGATCAAATTCGTTAGAACGAATTTTGAAAAAGTCGTAAACAAATATTAATACTTGTTGGCCGATTTTATTTAAAAGCTTCAAGGTGCAAGCGACTAGGGTACCTAGGTTAAGTATTAGGTGGGTGCATAATTATTGCGGCTGTTTTTTGCGACTTTTTTTTTCTTTAAAAATTAGCTTTTTTTTTTTTTCATAAAAATAATCTTCTCTTATCAGTTAGTGAAAATGCGTATCGAAAGTCATATTTATATTCGCCATATTATGCTCTACCACTTCGAGAAATGGAATGCAGCACAGTCATTTCGCGATCTCAACGAACTTTTTGGCGAAGTAACAATCAGCAAAAGTCAAGTTAAAAGATGGTTCAAGAAGTTCAAATCGGACGAAGAAAGAAGAAATCGACTATCAAATTTCGACGATCAAACACTTTTGGCAGCCGTGGAAGAGGACGAAAGCTTGACAACGAGAATGTTAGCTGAAGACTTCAATTTGGATCATTCGACCAGCTCAGAAAGTATGGAAATTGGCTGGATGTGTCCCCCACGAACTTTCCGACAACAACAAACCCGAACGAGTCTGAATTTTCACTGATTTGTGGCAGCGAAACGAGCAAACTCCCTTCCTGAAGAATCTCGTCACTGGGGATGAATTGTCACTTTTCTTCAAAAACGTCAAAAGAAAGAAGGGTTGCGGGCGAACTTCTTGAACTTGGCTTTTGCTGATTGTTCCTTCGCCAAAAGTTCGTTGAGATCGCGAAATGATTGTGTTGCATTCCAACCTTTCTCGAAGTGGTAGAGTATAATTTGGCGAATCTGAATATGATTTTCGATGCGCATTTTCACTAACTGATAAGAGAAGATTATTTTTATGAAAAAAAATTTTAAAAAACGCCAATTTAAAAAAAAAGTCGCAATGATATATATGCATATATGCACCCACCTAATAGGATGTTAAAATACAAAATGATTTGAAAAGATCTAAAGATTAATGTAAAATTTTAGGCTGCTCGGCGATTAAAATTGAAAAATAAAATAGAATTTAGTGAAACAAATGGAGGTCAAGCGATTGAAATTTTGGCATCTCGTGGAAATCCTTTGACATTTGACTTTCAAACACCTTTAAACCAATACCGGGATTGTAATTTTAGTTTTTCTGGAATAAAAAACCAAATGAGGAAAAAAATTATTTCTTTGGAGAACAAACATGGTAAGTATTACAAAAACATTTAAATTAAATGGAAAAACAATTTGAACAAAAATTTTTAGACCTCGAACCGGCCGAATTAGTACCAGAATTAGAAGATTTATGTGCAAGTTACCAATGGGTGATTACTAAGCATCTGACAATGAGAGTACAAAGAGCAATTGAATTCATAAATCAAACTGATTATATACCGCCTGACAAACGTACTCTTGTAAGTATGAAAAAAATTTAAATTGGTTGAAATTAGCCTTCAACTTACAACTTTAAAAATTAATTTCAGTCCTGGATTTATAAAAAAAGATAAAATTCCTTTTTGTCCGGTTTAGCAAAATAACAATACCAAAATAAAGAAACTCAGCAAATGATAAAAAAAACCTTTAAAAAATTTGTTCATTGATTATTACATCTGTAGGTTAATAAATAAATGATTTACAGGTAATTTCAGGAGGTGTGGCTTCTAATCGTTTTATTAGTAAAATTGTAAGGCGTGTTTGCAAAGAATTAGAATTTGAAGTCGCTGTGCCTCCTCCTAAACTCTGCACGGATAACGGAATTATGATCGCTTGGAATGGAATGGAAAAATGGATTTATGATAAAAGTCAAGCTGCAACTTACGATTATGATTCTGTCGCCATCAATCCTAGGTATTTTTTTATATTTTAAATTTATGCTCTTTTGTAATAGATAACACACAAAAAGAAAAAAATTGCGTTAATGTTATTAGAAAAATATAATATTTTTAAAAATTTGCAAAGAAACCAATTATAAATCTTACATACATATATATGTATTTTTTATTTTACCGATTTTATGTGTAAATTTGATATATACAACTGTGGTTATATATAGGATGCGAGGAAAGTTTTTATCCTTTTATAAAATCTGATTTTTTCAATGTTTTTTGTAAAAATTTTTTAAATTTTATTAAAATCTAGATGAAATTTTGGTCTTAAATATGTTTTTTAATTGTCCATCTGGTTCTTAGTTAAGTATACTATGAGTGTATGAATTGTCGAATTACACAAGAAAGGATTGAAGGCCCAGATTGTTAGAACTTTGGGTTTCTACAACATCCTGAAATGTTTCAAAAATATTGGGAGGATTGCTGATCGTCCTCGAAGCGGTTAACCTTCCATCTTGACCACGCTGGAGAACATCAACAAGGGGCAATGCGGAATTCGCCGAAGTTCCCAACGTTCGTTGCGGAAGATAGCCAGGGTACTTGGAATTAGCGAATGGAACATTCGTATTATTGTAAAAAGGATTCGCAGTTACAAGATCAATCGCGTCCATTTCCTGAATGACGAATTGAAGAAGAAAAGGATGGAAAAATCTCCACGAATGGTCCCCCTACACGATGCTGGTAGTTGGAGAATGTTCTTTCCACTAACGAGAAGATTTCACCTTCTATTCGCTCCACAATCGCCAGAATCACCGTCAACTTCTCAAGAAGACTGCCGTTGCGAAAATCATCGCTTACAATAAATTCTCAACCTGGGTGATGCTGTGGGCTAGCATCTGCGCCACAGGAAAGACGCCGCTGGTTTTCTTCGATAGAAACATAAAAATCAACACTGCCACTTACACTTAGCTGGTTATCTAGACGTTCTAGACCCATGGGCATTAGAGCACTTCGGCGGAGAGAGAGAGAGAGGTTTCACACTTCTACCGGACTAGGCCCCTGCACTTTCACTCCGAATAACCCGTCTGCCAAGATCTTTTTCCAGGCTTTTGGGGGAAGACATTTAACCTCCAAATTCTCCCGATCTCAATCAATCAAATAGACTAGTCCATTTTGGAGGAGAAGCTACTGCAGCTAGGGCTTGTCTGGCACACAAGCCTATCATCGATCATTGTCGCAAATTTTAATAAATGCCAGAGATATATGAAAAGGGAGGAAGTTAGCCAGTAGGGTAACCTCAATCGAAATAAAACTCCCAAACTAAGAAACCTTTGGGCTGAAATGAGCAGTAAAATTAAAAAACACAACTTTACAAAATCAATTTAAAATAAAAACTTACAATATTTGCAGATTCAATGTATAAGACAATATCTGATCTGAAGATATCTGCAGATAGAGTTGTTGTATATTACAATATACAATACATAAGAGACAAAGCATAGATTCTATTTTGGAGGGTCCATCATTCTGATGAAGATAGACAATACATGTAAACGTCTGGTAGCTGAAAAATGTTTCATTAAGACCTATGCTCTCAACTATCAGACCGATTGCATAGGACTTAGTAATTGTTATATGTCTATTTTACAAAATATTGATGGTCAGATTGCATAAAAGATTGTAATATTCATTTGGACCATTTATAATATCTGGCAGGGGGTGGAATATTATAAAATGTAAAAACTTTTTAAATAATAACATGTTTATATAAATATAATTTTCTTGGGGTCAAAGAAAAGATTTACTTAATAAGATTTCGGCTTTTTATATTTATATTTGTATTATGTGTCAGCGATCTCATCAAGATGGTTGATTTCCAATATTTATTTATTTTATTTGCTTGTAATAGATAAATAATTTTTATTTATTCTTAAGACTTCGCCATATCAGTGCTGATGAACATTATTTTATCTATATACACTTTATAAATGTTATATATAATTTTGTATTGCAACATACAACAACGCTATCTGCAGGTTTAATGTCTTATACATTTAATCTGCATATACTGTAGGTCATTATTTTAAATTTACTTTGTAAAGTTGTTGTGTTTTTTAATTTTATTGCTCATTTCTGCTCTAATGACTGAAGATGGCATTATATAATTAAAGCCGAAACGTTTCATAGTTTGGGAGTTTTATTTCAATAAAGGCTACCCTACTGGCTGACTTACTCTCTTTTCACATATCTCTGATCTGTACAGCCACCCATTTCAATGTGAAGATTTTAATAAGGCCGAAGGAGACTATTTGGAACATTTTTGTGCATATTGTAATTTTTTTGTTTTCGATTTATTAAAATACTCGTCTAATAAAAGTTGTTTGTTATCTAAAGCCGTTGTTTATTTCGTAGTTAAGTACCATCGTATTAGTAAAAAATAAGTATAAAAACTTTTCTCACACCCTATTCATAGAGCCTATTTACAATGGCAAAGGGAAAGTTGTCGAATAGTCAGATTTCAACAAATCTTTACGTTTTAAGGTTCTCTGAGTCCAAAAAACATGAAAATGTGACATTTGAAATGTTTTATTTGCAAAAGATAAAAATCGACGTTATTTTTAATTATATATCATGACCGAAGCCGAAATTAAATGGTTCAAAATAAAGTGGCAATAATAATAATAATAATAAGTTAGAAAGAATAATTAATAATTCTGGAAATATTTGAAGGATTTTAGGAAAATCCAATTTAGTGCTCACATAACGTAAAAATAAACCTTGCCATAACAATATCACAAAAACTATGAGCATGCCAAGTTTGCATAATTGGAGCTTCGCAATTATTTTATTTGTGAAGATAAAGACGAGATTTTTTTCAAAATGATGGAGAAAGTGTTTAGGAAGAGTTTCGTGACCGACTATATATATAATTATAAAAATGGCATCTATTATTATTAATTTTTTAAATGATTCTCTAATAAAAGATATTTATTTTTTTTTCAGCTTTCCGATTGGAAAAGATATTTCAAATGATCTGATAGCGATGAATATTGCTTGTCAACCATTAAAACTAAATCGTTTATTTAAAAGTGACAAAGTTATTGACATTTTGTAAATAAATAGATAATAAAGATCAATAATAAGTTTTTTATTTAATTTAATTTAAAAATTATTTACCCTGTGTACTTCGTAAATCAAATTCATTCACTTTAGTGAGAGGTTTCATTTGGCATTTTAGCCAGAGTTAAATTTAAATCGCATATAATAATCGCAAATCAGAGAATACAATTTTATAAGAATAATGTGAATGCAGATAACAATTCAATTTCAATGATAGCTGATCAACAATGACTTGTATTAGAGGAAAAGTCAGTAACCGCGAAATTTAAAATTTTTCTTTGAATAATAACTGAATAAAGATCACAATAAAACTGGATGCAACTTAAAGCCCATCTATGTAAACTCTTGAGATATTCAACGTATTTGAAAGGTTCGTTATTCTATTCTCTCTTTTTTCGAATTTCAAACTCTGATAAAGTATCAAAATTGAAGTACAAATCTGTTAAGATTTTTTACAATGGCAACATGGTCAAAATAAATTTTTTGCCAAATACAACAATCTCAGGAATGACATGAGTTGCAGCCAGGAGAAATTAAATAATACAAATTATTTGATGTTTTTAATTGCCGACGTTTCGTCAATATAATTGTTAACATTATTAATAAAATACGAATTATTTGAATTAATTAACACACACACACCGTGGCCGAGAGGTTGAAAATAATGTCATTGTCAATATTGATAACCTTAAAACCCAAGGGGTGTGGGTTCGGTTAAGTCCGATGAAAATTTATTTAATTATTATTGCCTGAAACGTTGGCAATTAAACATTTAAATAATTTGTATTATTTAATTTCTCTCAGCTGCTGTTGCTATGTTTTTCCTTCGATTGAATCAAACCACCATATTTCATACGCTTCAAATATCACAATTTTTTACGATAGTAGTAGATTAGAGTTTAATCGGTGATTTATTATTTTTAAAAATAATTATTATTTAAATTAAAATTTTATTAGATGAAAGATATATATATATATATATATGTATTAGTTTTTAATAAACGATTGCACAAGTTAACCTCTCTTGTTTATAGGTTTCATTGAGCGAAGACAAAAAATTGCGTCAAATCAGCGTTTGGGTGTTTAATCCAAAAGGGTTTTAATTTATGTTGGTGATTTTGGCTTCTGCTTAGTGTCAATCGCTAGGAAGCATTGTTGGGTATACAATTTTATATTTGTAACCAGAGCTGGGCAAAATACATCATATCATGTATTGGAAATACAAAAAAAAAATACTCATCAAAATCTATTTGAAATATCAAATACAAAAATATCTTTGAAAATGTATTCATATATATATATATATATATATATACAAATATACAAAATACATATATATTTTGTTTTATTTTTATTAAAAATCACTGAATAAATTGGAGAATTATAATTTTGAAGACAAATAAAATAAATGTTTACAGAAAACGTCTCAACAAGAGTGTCGACGTTAATTAATTTATATCTTTGATTAGATGATGTGCCTTTACGAAATTATTATATATAATTATAGATTATTAAAAAAACTCAATGATTAGTAATTTGTGTTTTATTTAAAAAAATATTTTAAGCAAAAAGATAGTGATTTATAAAAATAGAGAGAGAACCTAAAAATAGACTATAGGTGACCTTGGAGGAGAGAGAGAGAGAGAGAGGCAAGAGAAATAAAAATAGCAGCGAGGAAATCCCTTTGAAAAAATATTTCACAAACGTTATGAAGACATATGATATATCATTTCAATACAAAATTTCACGTAGATTAAGAATCTGTAGAGAAAATTTCGTTCTCTCGAATAGTTTTGGATCTATGGATAAAAATCATAAAAATATTAGATAGAAAATCAAAAAGATATATGATATATGTATTCAACGTAGAATTTTATGCTGATTACAAATTTATAATCCTCATTTCTATATCTTAATTATTTTTTGAGTAATTAAATAAAAACCATAAAAAATTTTTGAACGCCTGGTTATCATTAAACAACAAACTTATATGACATATTATACATCTATTCGGCGTAGAATTTTATGCTGATTATGAATCAATAATCCCCATTTCTATATCTTTAATAGTTTTTTAATGATTTAAAGAAAATCAAAATGAATAAATACACCCGTCAAACAAACGTTTAAAATTGACTTTTCTTTAATTTAATGACATTTTATGTTCAAAACAGGAATGTTTTCGTTAGAGAATTTAATTTCCCATTAAATTCAATCAATACCAAGCACTAAATATCTTTATTTAATAAAAAACAATGAATAAAGTAGAAAATATTATTAAACATTTCAGGCGCAAAATTCAAAATTTGAAATTGTCAGAAAGAATCCTAATAAATGAGTGAATCTCAACTAGAAATTTTGTATACATTTATGATTGAATGAAAGGAGGTCTTCTGAGTTTTCATACAAATTCGTACACAAATAAGAGAGAGAGACGCAAAACAATTTCAAGATTTCAATCGAGAGATGAAAGGCCAGACGATCTCTACATCCGTACCTCGCCTGGATCTCGGAGCGCAAATTTCTTTTTGAAAAAAAAATTGCAATTCTCTATGAATTATTTTCTTTGTCATTTTTGGTTTATTTTTTTTTTTCTTATTATCACAAATTATATATATTTTTATTTAAATTAGTTAAGAAAAAATATAGACACAAAAAATCTGGTGTAAAAGATGAATTCTTTGAATTTTTCTCTACTTATGCAAAATTTCAAGCCTCCATCCAGTATTTCGTTTAATGTTAGCAAACAGATTTGCCTCATTATATAATAAAATCAGTTTTATAATCCTAGATCCTTCCTTGTCTTGAAATAAATATAGAATAATTATTTAAAATATCTTAGATGCTATTTTTGAAAATCAAGTAGAAATTTTTTTAATATCTTAGCTCCCATTCTTGAAATTCTAGTAGACATTTCTTTTAACATCCTAGGTCCTTGTTTTGAAACCCGAATAGAAATTTTTTACTGTCTTAGATACCGCTCTTGAATTGCAATTGAGATTCCATTTTTGTTATAAAAAAAAGTCAGAATTATTCAAATATAAACGGGGGTACACAAAGACCCCTTTGAGAAACGACATTAAATGCATTAGACTTTTTTATCTAATTTTTTTCAATCCAATTGAATTCTTCTAAAAACTCTCAATTCTTTATTTTTCAACAATATTTTATTATTTATTTTTACCCATTGTTGACTCATTCCTTTTAATCGCAAGCTCCGCCCATTGACCTCGTCTTTCTCTTTTAACGCTTTGCATCGAGACAAAGATTAATTTTATTATTTTTTTATTTTGATGTGAATAGGCAATTTAATAATAAAAAATAAAATAGGGATTATAACAAAGAATATGCATGAAATATTTCGCAAAGGCCCATCAACTAATAAATAATAAACGCGCATAGTTTCATTAGGGCCCATAGCTTAATATATATATAAACGATATATCATTCTATTCAGAATTCAATAAACAATATTCCTGCAAATTTTCATTAGGGCCCATCATCTAATTTAGAAGTTATTAATTAATTAAAATTTCTGCTCGTATTTTTTCTATTCTTTTTTATTTATTTCTTTGATTAATTTATTATTTTTCTATTTAGAATTACATCCCCATCTCATACTCTTTATTTCTACGAAATTTTGCTTTAAATAACCCAATAACTGAGATATTATTTATTTATTAAAAATTAATTTTCCATATGTTTTTACTCAATGCGACGTTGCCATTTAGAAATCGGCCGCTAGCTTCACTGAGCTAGCATTTCGAGAATAATTCACAGGAAGCCACTATATCGGCTATTAAATAAGTATAAAAATATCAAGAGTAAACGATAGTTTAGTGTTTAAAATTCAAGAAAATATTAAGGAAAATGCTAAAAAAAAATTGGGGAAATATACACGTTATTCCAAATACCCAACCAATTCTAACAAATGACGGAAAACCAAAAATTAAAAATAAATAACCTAAAAATCATCCACAAAGGAAATTCCTATCTTTTAATAGACACAAGACTCAAAAAAAAAAAAATATTTCAGAATATTAGAGAATTTCTAGAGAATATACATATAGAGGACTAAAAAATAAGAATAACA
>JAAAKE020092632.1:0-20329 GCA_010014785.2 Anisolabis maritima | reverse complement strand
TTAAAGTTAAGTATCAAATGCATTAATGATGATCAATTTTTATTTTATACCTGTGAAATATTCAACATTATGATTAAGAAATTTGGTTTTTTTAATTTGCACATTTTTCCGAAGCCATTTGGCTAGGGCATACTCTTCTTTGGATGGCTTTTCAGGTTTTTCATTAATGATATCCTAAAAAAAAAATTGATGATTAGATGAATATTCCGTTAGGTTTACAATTAGTCATGATTACTAATGAATTTTCCAAATTACAAATAATATCATTAATAAGAATGTAATTAAAATAGGTTTATCTGTTATAATAATAAATAAATAAATAAATAAGTATTAAAAAAAAAAAAAATTTTGAAATATGTCACTATTATGTCAATAAAAATGATTTTATTAAATTGAGGAATCACAAAAAATTTTGATGAACTAGCTATGAAATATTAAAAAAATTTAGTGAAAATGGCAATTTATGGGTTAAATCAAATAAAAATGTTTTATATACTTTACCTCCTTTCGTTTTTTAGTTTTCCTCTTCTCAGCCATTTTGTTAATTTTGTAGCCCAGATGAGAAATGTCATTACACCTCAAATCCACTCACCAAGTCAAATCAAATTCTCTCTTCCTAGTAAATATTTAAGATTTCTTTTAAAAATTCATTTTTATTTATTTAATGTTTTATTATTTGTTTTTTTATATCAATAATTTAATTTATTTCTCAAAATAAAAATAAAAAATTGATTTTTATATTACTTCCGGTTATATAATTTTAAATATTTTTAGATATGTCAAAATCAAAGTAAAATTTTAATTTCTTAATTCATTTTATTTAATTTTAATAAATAATTAATGTAATATATTAAAAAATTAAAAAAAAATGTTAAAGGTTTATAGAAATAATTTGGCAAATAAATATTTTTTACGTACCTTTGCAACAATCGATTTCGTGGAAAATGAAGATTATACGGTGACATTTTATTTATTTTAGATTATTTTTTATTTAACTTATATGATTTTAAAATATTAGGAATGTTTCTCGATTTTGGGTCTACAAAAAGATGCAGATCAAGAACAAGTACGATTAGCTTTCATTAATCTTTGTAAGAGATTTCATCCTGATAGTGGATCCATTGAAGCTGACACAACAAAATTTCATCAAGTAATTAAAATTTTATTTAAGATTTTAATTATTTAAAAAAAATAATATATAATTATATTTGTAGATTGAAACTGCTTATCGAAAACTTCAAAATAAATTTGCCAATGAGCGATATAACATAAGTAAACATTTAGGAGAATATGGATTATATTATAAGGAGAAAAAATCAGATCCTGAATCCGTTAAAGAATTCGATATTAAAGTAATTATTAATTAAATTAATCAAATCATTTAAGCTAATTACAAAAAGTTTGACATAGTTTAATTCTATCATATAGATGTAAATAACTATTAGAATTAGAACATATTAACTACAAAAAAAAAAAGACATTAAACGATATATAACAATATTTATACGATATTAATTTTCCAGGCACATTTATTTAAATTAATTGGTATCCAATTTGATTTAAATAAATGTTCATCGGACTGCCTGGGATCCAAATCCACATTCCTTGGCTTTTAAGGTTATCAATACTGACAATGTCAGTATCTTTAACTTCTCGATCACGGGGGGGATTTTTAATAATCCAATTTTTCCAGACAATATTAATAAGAATATAATTAAAAAGCCAACAATGAAAATTAATTAAAACAATGTACAATTTAGAAGAAAGAAATGAACATTTTTTAACTTTATTTATCAGCCCTGTCCCTTGATACAGAGCTAGAGGTCTGGCTTCCCCTACCAAAGGTCAGTGGATCGCTTATTTAAATTATATTGGCTACCAAATAATTTAAATAAATAAGGATGATGCCGAAAAAGACTTAAAAAAAAAAAAAAAAACTATATAATTCTGTTGTTCTCTCTCACCATCTCACTTTAATGCAGATATTTCGGTCACTCTACAGCAACCATCCTGAGAGAGATAGGAGATTATATTGAGAGGGGGTTGATCTATGAATATAATAAATCAACACGTTATACTTTTTTGTGCATGGACTTTAAGTGTGGCCACGCACATTATCTTGAATTAAAGATGAATCGAAATATCTGCATTAAAATTAAAGTGAGGTGGTGAGAAAATAAGAATAAACGCTGGTTTTATTCTCGTTGAACTCTTCTATTTCTATAAAGGTAATATGTTTAAGTTAAAAACATTTGCGAGATAAGTTTGTATTTGGATGGGTATAATTCACGTCCCCTGGACTTGAACCAGGATTTTCCACTTTCGCGGCGGATGTGCTACTTTTACACTAGGACACGCGGCCCAACAAACACATCTTGCGCTCGCTAACATAAAAGAGTGAAAATATACTTTCACTCAGTTAGGAAATCTTACTTTTGGCCCATCCTCTTGTTTGTTGAGCCCTGCGTCCTGGTGTAAAAGAACCCCGCAAAAGTGGAAAATCTTGGACGCCAATTATGCTCATCCAAATACAAATCGTAAATATTTTTATTTTAAATGATATTTTGACTGGTGCTTTACATGGCCGTTGCTTTAAAACTACAAACTATTTCATACAAAGCACTATCAGACGAGAAAAGCAATAAGGTTGTAGAGAAGATCTTAGAAGGAGACAAGTCCCTACCTCTGGCTTATACAATGCTTTTATATAGGTGAGGTAGTAGATAGCTGAAGATTTATATGTAGAGAAAGAGCGATGCAGCTTTTATTTAAAAAAAAAAGTTTCGGTCAGCTATGCGACCATCTTCAAAGACAGCCCTCTGATGTTATTAATAGGCATTATTCAGTCCTATTTTCTTTCCAGCGCCCAGTCAGAGCCATTCAGAATGGCTATTAATAACATCAGAGGGCTGTCTTTGAAGATGGTCGCATAGCTGACCGAAACTTTTTTTTTTAAATAAAAGCTGCATCGCTCTTTCTTTATCTTTACTACAATGCTTTTTTTACCTTTTTTATATTTTAATAAAAAATTTTTTTAGCACACTGCGCCGCAACACAGACATTATTTAAGTTTTGATGGGTATGGATTTGGAACTCCTTCCCAAAGACAACGGCAATATCAACAACTTAAAGCCCAACAAGCAGTAGATAATGTTAGAGAACATAGAATCTCTAAGGTTAAATTAAGCGATGAATCTGCTTTATTAAGACGCGACCAAATGGAGTCTCAGAAAATTAAAACTCGTAGTGAGATTGATCGACTAGTTGAGGATTTAATTCAAGAATCAATGGCAAGAGGAGATTTTGATAATCTTCGTGGAAGTGGGAAACCTTTACCTCAACATAATGTTAATCCTTATGTTGACTTTGTCACACATAAACTTAACGAGGTAAGTCACTGCTGGGATATCAGAAAAAATTTTTCTATTTACCAAAATTAGTAGATTTTGAAAGAAAGGTTTGGGCAAAAAATATTATTATAAATAAAAATTTTTATTAATTAATTTCGTACATTTGCTATATCACAAACTGCAAGACATTCGATTTGAATATATGACTGATGTATTTTATTGCTATCTTCATTGTTTACTATGTCAAGCAATTCGCATCCAGTGTCGTATTCAAGGAGGGACACACTTCTTAAAGCCAAAAAACAACAAACAAGATTTCAATAAAAAGAGAGAAAAAACAAAAAATTAACAAGTTTAAATTGAAATTTATTAAAAAAAAAAAAAAAATATAAAGAAGCTATAACAAAACTGCAAAATTGAATACAAAACACTTCATATGCTGTTTTTTAAAAAATTCTATCAGAAAAATTTAAAGATCTATCTTTCATTTGAGGTAATATCAGTATCGGGAGTCACTGATACTATTTAAGGAGGGATTGTCTTAAATGACTAAAATTTCTTGGAGAAAATTTATTTAATTCTTCTCTTTTCCAACTGGAAAATTCAATCAATAGAAAAATTTTTAAATTTTAAATAAATTCATAACTGTATATTCCGGACCGCAGATTGAGTATGATTGGTATAGGCTCAATATATATATATATACACCTAATCATTAAAAATCTATCTTTACAGGTGCTAATTGAAAACGGTTTCACACCAGAATGGATTCTCTTGCAAAAAGAGATAGAAACCGAGAAAAAAGAAATATGCTCTCAATTAGAAAATGCCAGAAGTGAACTTGCACCTAATCCATTAGGGATGGAAGAGGAATTTCTCTGGAATGAAACTATAGAGAATCTTCGTGTAAAAGAGAAAGGGCTTAATAAAAAAATCAATCATTTTAATCTTGTAGTCCCTTTGCTTGCCAAACAAATGCTATTATTCAATTTAAATTCACAAGCAAAGAAAATTTTAGAAAATGGTCAATCAAATAATAATAATAGTAATAAATCAAAAATAAAAAAAACTCATATCAAATCAAATGAAATTAAAACTATTTTTGATATTTTTGAATCTTTTTTTGGGAAATAAAAAAATACTTAGGAAAGAATTAAAAAATACAATTAATAAAAATATGTTTTCTTTTATTCATTTTTTTTCTTTTTAATATAATATATAAAAATAATTTGTATATATATACATAAATCTATTAAAAATATATCGTCCGCATTCAGGCATTTTTTAAATTTATTTATAAATGTTTTGAAAATGACGGGATCTTGATAACAAGGACTTGGCGAGCCGTTATATTCTCTACCAGGGGTTGTTAACCTTTTTGAGCCAAAAAATGGATGATTGAGTTGAATGAATGTAATAGATTTTATTAAAGGACAAATAGTAACAGTATTAGTATGACCTTGGTTTTGCATAAGTTTTATAAGATGATCGAATCCAGGTAGTATACTAGATAGAGTGTATCTTAGAACAAGTTGCAATTTGCTGTTTTTGATTACAGTTGCGGCAACCTTGGAAATTCCATCTATTTGTTGTGGGATAACCGAGTTAATTTATCGCTCATTGATTGCAAATAAACGTGTGCCCGAAAGTGCTTGAGCATATTATGTTGCTGTTCTAGTTTGGAAGAGATTGTTAGATTTAAGGATGCAGAATCATTTTGAGTTTTCACCTATTCAGGAGAAATTTGTTAGTACAATAGAACGGTCTGTTTACGTCGTTCCTGAACCTATTCATTGGTGGTTTTGGCAGTCATCATGCCTAATGAGAGAGAAGCAAAATTTAACCTATGTATTCCTTTTCAAGAATTTGACAATGTGGTATGGTTTGGTCGAGTCCAAGCCAATAATCATTATCTATATAGAAACTAATCCATGTCTACCAATTTACGCAATGCGTATGGTCATGGATGTAGCAGTTACCGCTAATCTTGATCCACCACAAGATCTAAGACCTATTGGACATCCGGGGAATCCAACTGTTAATTTGTTGGGTAATAAGAGAGCGGTCCACCTATCACCTGATAAACAAAACTTTTTAGGAGAAAATTGGACAAGGAAAAGGAATTACTGTAGAAAAGGGCAAAAAGAAGAGGGTTCAAGAGAATACCGAAAAAGAAATGGGATTGTTAAAACAGGAATTGGAACAGAAAATTGATCAAATGAATGCCAGGATTCAGGAGGAGATAGAGTGCATAGCGGGGAGGATGGCAAAGGTTGAAAAAGATTTAAAAGAGAGAATTCGAGATAAAAGACACACAGGAGAGGGAGCAGGAGTCCCAGCGATAAATGAAGAGCCGAAAATAACGTCAGGGCTTATTAACCCAGCATTAATTACTACACTACAATATTTATAGCCCAACTTCACAGGAAGGGATTGGGAAGACCATAGTGATTTTATTCAGAAGGCAACGAGCCTATTTCACTTATATCAAATATCTTCCAAAAGAGGGCTGGGCAAATATTTTAACGCGCAAACTAAAGAGTGAAGCGGAGGCATACAGTAGACACACGACCATTTTGACGATGAGGCGCTAAAATTGCGACTGAAAGCTAAACTCTTTGGAGATAAACACCCACGGGGACAATCGGTGGAAGAATTTTTAGCGGAAAAGTGTTCCCTGTTCCGTCGGCTGTTCCCTAAAGAAAAAATAACATCGAGATTTGCAATTGAACTTATTGAACCAGAAATTAGAATCAGATTGCGAACAGGAGGGCAAATGGATTGGAATCTGCTAAGAGTTAAAGTACAACAAAGTGAGAGGGATTTGGACAAAGCAGGAAGTAGGGAAGGAATGGTAAGAGGTAGAAGTTGAGATCGAAGCCAGGAAAGCCGACACCAAGGTCATAGTCGATTTTGTACAAAACAAGGTCAGGGAAACGGGTCACAGGGTCTCTCCAGGGTCCAGGAGAGGAGGTCCTGAAAACCAATCGTGGACAAAAGTTTCCGGGAGGCATCATCGGTGCTTGTAATTCGGGAACGAAAACAGAATCCAATCCAACGGTAGAGGAAAGACTAATTGTAGCCAAACTCGATACTCAAGTAATACTTTTAGTATTTTGTTTACTATTAGTGATTTTTCATTTCTTAGTTTTAACCAAACGCACAGAGTGATTCAGTATTTTAATAAAATTGTAGCGTAGTATTTCATCGGTCTACATTTCAATACAGAGTTCTACTATTTATAAAAAATAATTTTCATGCAAGTCAAAAGTAAATGGGAGTAAGGATATATGGATATATCTCCGGCCGGGATATAATTTACTTCTTAATTTGTTTTTAATTTAAATTTTATAGATGAAAATATTATATTCAGAATTTTTCTCCGTGACACACAGAATATGCTCACGACCCATAGGTTAAGATCCGCTGGTCTTCCCCGCACACAAAAAATCTCTATTACAAACGTTTTGCCAGAATGGGGACGATATCCTCTCTCTGCAATTTTAAATATTTTCTATTATTTATAAATGAATTCTTCTACTTTTGCTCTTAGATATTTGGCCTCATTTTTTCTTTTGTCTTTCGCTAATGGAGGTCATTAAATTTAAATTGTATTATATTATAAAATGATAACCGTTATCAATCTATATTTATTTAAATTAATTGATTTTATTGTTCAAGACGGAAAGCTTTAGATTATGAGACAAGAGCAGCAGAAGCTATGATTAAAAACAGAAAGCTTTTAAGCTCGCAGTTGATGTGATGATAATGTAAATATTTTGAGTTAAATTGGAATAAATTTAATCACAATAGACTATATCGAGATATCGGTAACAAGTTAAATAAAAATTCTTGTATGAAGAAAGAAAAAAAACAGATTAAAGTAATTAATTTGATTACGAGTGACGTTTCGGTCCGTCCTTAGAGTAGAATTTATTTATATTTTTCTTTTAAATGATAGTTATAAAACGTATCTTCATAATAATAATAATGTGCGTTCGTACAATATACAATATATATAGGATGGCCTAAAAGTCAATCTATTTTAAATTGTTATATAATATAGATATTTTTTAGATCAAGACGGCTGTGGTCACTAGATAGTCAATAGTTGACTTTTTTTGTCGTTCGACATAACCCCGAGTGGAGTATTATAAAAGACAAGCTGTTTTCAAAAACTATTAATATTGATCACTTAAGGTTGTTAATTGAGAACGCTTTTAAACATATTATAATAAAAAATTAAATAAGGACAGATACACAAGAGTCATCATTTTTTTTTTTAAGTCCTTTTCGGCATCTCTGTCCTTATTTATTTAAAAGAGTCATCATTTTAAGAATTAACGCCGTTTGTTCATATTTTTATAATAGATGATTTTTCATTTATTTTAAATGTAAATCGTTAAAGTGACTTTTAGTCCACCCTGTAATATTACCTCTTAAGATCAATCAATGACGTAACAAATGCTTTTATTTTTGCATAAAGATGTTCCTTCCTCTTGGGAAGAATGCAATGTTTAAATTATTTTACATAATATATTTAGTACCTAGGTATTAAATGCAACACAAAAAACATTTTTTACTTGATTGATTGGAAAACAAGATCTAAGAAAGGAGGGAGAAAAGGACAAGGAGTGAGGAGATTGAGAAGATATACCAGACAAGATATATATGGGTGAATTGTTAGCCCGGAAACTTATATGATGAGTAAAAAGATAATCTTGATACTGTTGAAGTTTCCTTTTTTCTTTTTTTTTTTTTTTAGTATGAGGCCTTTTAGACTCTATCCATATTTATGTAAACCAACTGGAAGCCATATAATTTAAATAAATTTTATCGTTTGGGACGGGAAGCGAACCACTGACCTTTGAAGGATCAAGAATCAAGACCTCTGAGCCAAGGGTCAGAGTTTTCTAATTCTTATGATCTTGAATTTTTATCTAAATATATCATTCCTAATTCTCACCTTATTATTATTATTATTATTATTATTATGAAAATTTGTATTTTAATATAAATTATATACACTATAAAAGTTTAAACTTTATATATGATTTCAAGCCTGAAGATGGACCCAATCTAATCGAGCCTAAACTCCTTGCTTCTGATCTAATAAATTATATTGGCCTGAATCTCCGTTTTTTCTTCCTTCTTGGCCATAGACTGCTTTTATTTCAAGATATAACAATTCTTTTATCAGACTTGAGATTATTTCATTTGTATCAGATCTAAAATAAATTTTCTTAATGCACTTCTTGGCAATTTGATTAAATAATTATTATTCTCTGAGTTAATATAACAAGACAATATAACAAAAAAATAAAAAGATTTTTATAACCATTCAAGTTTTCCATCATCTTTTCGTCTAACTTTGCCTGTGGCTAAAAGTTTCAACGCCTGAGGGAAAACTTGATGTTCTACTTGTTTGATTCTCTCAATTAACACTTCCTCGGTATCCCCTGGATTAATTGGAACCGCCTCTTGAACTAGAATTGCCCCTGCATCTACATCTACCTCCACAAGATGTGCTGTGCAACCTGTTATTCTTACTCCTGCTTCCAATGCTTGACGTTGCGCATGGATCCCTTTGAACAACGGTAACAAAGCAGGATGGATATTTATCAATTTCCCCAGCCATTTATTAACAAACCATGGGGTAAGAACTCGCATAAATCCAGCTAAACATATAATTTCAACATCTGCCTTTTCCAAATTCTTATGAATTTCTTTTTCGAAATCTTCACGAGAATTAAATTGTGTGTGTGGAATGACGCAAGTGGCAACTCCAGCTTTTTCTGCTATTTCTAATCCTTTCACATTTGGTTTGTTGCTTATAACTAAAACAATATCAGCGTTCGTTTCTTGGCCGTGTAGCGGATCTTGAACTGCAGATAATAACGCTTGTAAATTTGTTCCTGATCCAGAAATAAGAACTCCAACCTTCTTCCTATTTTGTGGCACAAGCAATCTTGTAATATGTGTGAGATATGGCCTAATTTCCATTTCTAAAACATCAATCCAATGTTTAACCTCAACTCTTGGGATATTCATGGAAGTATTATATTTTACACATTGGCCGACAATTCGGGGTTTATATTCGTTTCGAATGAGAGCTTGAATTGTTGATGCATGTTCGGGTGCTACAACTAAAACAATGCCAAGTCCACAATTAAATGTTCGAAGCATTTCAGAAGCAGAGACTGAAGAAATCGCCGAAATCCAAGAAAACACAGGTGGAATTTGCCAAGATGTTGCATCCAATACAACGCCGATATCATTTGGTAGAATTCTTGGGATATTTTCAGTTAATCCTCCTCCAGTAATGTGAGCTAACGCCTTAACTTTGCCTGATCTTAACGCGGCTAATAAACCTTTAGAATAAATTCTCGTAGGTTCTAAAAGAGCCTGGCCTAACGTCTGTCCTTCTGGTCCGAATGGGGAAGGAGCATTCCAAGGAATTCCGGATTTCTCCACTGCTTTCCGAGCTAAACTAAATCCATTGCTATGTAATCCGCTCGAGGGAAGACCTATTAAAATGTCATTTTGTTCAATGCCACTTAGGGGTAGAATATTTGTCCGTTCCACGGCTCCAACTGCGAATCCTGCGACGTCATACTCTCCATCTCCATAGAGCCCTGGCATTTCTGCCGTTTCTCCTCCTACCAAAGCACAACCAGCTAGTTGACACCCTTTCGCAACGCCAGCTACAATATCTGCAGCCACTGCCACTTCCAAATGGCCGCATGCAAAATAGTCGAGAAAAAACAACGGCTCAGCGCCATGTGCAAGGACATCGTTCGCGCACATAGCTACTAAATCAATGCCAATTGTGTTGTGAATGTTCACTGCTTGAGCAATTGCCAGTTTTGTGCCTACGCCATCTGTACCAGAAACTAGAATCGGATCTTTATATCCGGATGCTTTGGTGTCAAAAAGTCCACCAAAACCTCCGATTCCACCCAATGAACCTGAACGTTTCGTTGCATCGACGTCGAGTTTAATCTTCTCAACTAAGGCTTCTCCGGCATCGATATCGACGCCTGCATCACGATAAGTTCCTTGACCTTCAGTAAGCGTCAGACGAGCAATTCCTTTAACTGCAATGTCATTTCTGTGCCAAGCGCCATCAAATTTTATATTTTCACATAATTTGGTTGCTCTGGCAGCTGCTAACGGCAAGGATTCTGCCACAACGGAAGCGAATATAACTCGACCTCCAGCTGTGAGAATTTCTCCGTTTACATTTTTGCTCGTTCCGCTATGAAAGATAAAATGATCCTTTGGTAACGGATTGAGAAGCCCTTGAATCTTGTCACCTTTTTTTGCCGATGCAGGATATCCTTTACTAGCGAGAACTATTCCAGCTGCAAAGGAATTTCGACGCCATTCGATCTCAATTTTGTCAAGTTGTCCTTGACAACATGCAACAATTATTGAATATAAATCACTCTTCAAGAGAGGTAAGATCACTTGAGTCTCAGGGTCGCCAAATCTACAATTATATTCCAAGACCTTTGGACCATCAGATGTTAACATGAGGCCTGCATAAATAATTCCAACGAAAGGTGTTCCTTCCTTATTCATCCCCTTTGCCACGTTCCCAATTATATTACTCTGATAATCTTTAACTTGCTGGGAGGAGATAAATGGGCATGGGCAATAAGCGCCCATTCCACCTGTATTATCACCTTTATCACCATCTAAGGCTCGTTTATGGTCTTGAGCAGGTGGCATAGTTCGCCAATTGGTTCCATCACAAAATGCCAGTAAAGAAACCTCTTCACCTTCTAACAATTCTTCAACGACGACAGTTGAACCGGCAGCTCCAAAACGTTTTTCAGTAAGAGCGACATCGATAGCGGCGCATGCCTCTTCATTGCTTGATGCCACGACTACTCCTTTCCCCGCTGCAAGACCAGCTGCCTTTACAACCCAAGCTTTGAAATCAGCACTGGAATGGAAAAAATAAAGAATCTTAAATATAATTTCAGGGTTAATTTGAATTGAATTCTAACAAGAACAACAAAGGAAGAAGAACAGGTGTTTGAAAAGAGCTCAACCGTGAGATTATCTCAAAAACTTTTTAATTTTTAAACCTAAATTATCCAAAAGCATTTTATCTAAGAATATTATACAGCAATATCTCACTTAGTCCGGATAATTGATTTTTCCGATATTTCGGATTAATCGAGGAACTAAACAGGGATCTCCGAAATCGGCTAAGCTAAGAACTCTTTTATTGCTCATTTATATTGAATTAATACAAACTAAATTCTCAGATTTATATCCAAAAATAAAAAAAATATCAAATATCTATTAATACCGAATTAAAAAAAAAAATCGAATTGTATTTGCGGTTCTCAAAATATTTTTGGGAATAGCTCTCAGGTTCAAAATATTTGTAATAAAATAAAAAAAAGAATCCAAATATTCTTATTAATAATAATTAAATATAAATTACATTTTTTATTTGCAAATCTTTAATAAGTGCAACATTTTTCTTTTTTTAGTTTTTTTTTATTTTTTGTAACGCTACGATCAATATATATTGGGATCAACTTCTATAAAAGTTTTTGGCCATTCCCATTTTCACTTATTTTGCAGACGTTTTTAACCTTTCTTTTGATTTTAATATGCAAGAAAAAAGGTGAAACATTTTTTTGAAGGCAAGCAAATGAAAAGCAGCAACAATTAAAAAAAATTATTGTCATTTCGAATTTTCCAGGCTTCCATTATATATACGTACATAAAATTGTTTTTTTTTTTAATTTTGTTGCTTTGTACCTTCACGTCAAATATTTCTCCGAAACATTCTTATCTTAGTTTGCCTTCTATAATTTTTAATAAATCTGTATAACAAACATCGATATTTTAAAAATAAAAGAGGAAAAGGTAAAAAATAACGAACATTTATGAATTTTTTGGGATTTAAACCTGGACTAATTGAAACAGGATTATGCTATCGAGTTATTGCTGTTTTCTAAACTTCGAGGCATAAGAGAAAGGAAGATCTTTCCAAGATTGAATTGAAAATAAAAGTAGAATTACAAACCTTTTGACAAATGTTTTAGCAGCATTTGCATCTGTGAAACTTTTCCATTTTGCTGTTGGAATGTGATGACGATCCATAAAACTTTTTGCCCACGATTTATCACTTTCTAATCGAGCCGCATCTTTTGATGGACCAAAACACTGGATGCCGGCACTCTTCAAAGAATCCGCAAGTCCTGAGGCCAGAGGATCTTCCGGTCCAACCACTACAATGTTTATCTTCTTATTCTTACAAAATTCTATTATTTCTTTATGATTCGAGATTTTCAAAGAAACATTCTCAACCTGTAAAAAGATAATGAGAGAAAATGAAAGAGAATTCTTATATAAAAAAAAAAGGAATATAGAATAAATACCTTTGCAGAGAGAAGTGTGGTTCCAGCATTGCCCGGGGCAACGAATATTTTCTTAACATATTCCGATTGGTCTAATTTCCAGACAATGGCATGTTCTCGACCACCTCCTCCAACCACCAATAAAGATGCTTCACCAGGGATGTTCATCGTCTTCCTAAAATAAAAGATAATGAATTGGGTTTTGAAGTTATATTCATAGAGTATTTTTATAATTCAACCAGAACATAAATAATTGAAAGTGACGATTTTATCATCGAGATGAACCTTTAGGAGAGGAAAATTTTAAATTAGGAAAAGATATATAATGTACTTTCCTTGTCCTTCATTTCCCCACTCCTTCCCTGCTTCGACGTCTACAAACATCTCGTATTATTCACAAAACTATTACAAATTTGACCTCAGAGACCTAACCCTAGGTGGCATTTTGAGACTGTTAAACCGCAGTATCAATATTTTAAATTGGGTAGATGGAGACGGGAATTCCGGAGGGCGCCATCAATTGTTCAATACCAAAAATCTGTATATACATGAAAAAGAGTGTGATAGACGCTTGAAATATAAAAATTTTCATCAGCCTGTCATCCGGGAATCCCGTCTCCAATGGCGAATTAAAGATAGTTGAAGTCCTCTAGTCAAATAATTTTTGAGGTTCCCAAAAAATAATAAAAATACGGTGGCAAATTTTCTGGATTTTTCTGCCTGTTAAAGGTTTAAAGAATGATAAATAATAAAACTTTTTTCGTTTGATGAGTAATTTTTTAAAATGGTTTTCGCTTAAAATAATCATGATTTTTCTAATGTTTCCTGAATACATTTATCTATTTAAAAACACTATAGGAAAATAACTTGGCCTGGGGCCCCTAGACACATGTCTCAATCAGTAAACAATTTTGTTTGTGGTGGAGTTTGATTTGAGATTACTCTTCCTCAGATCCTTTTTTTCCTGGAATACCACAGCGAAATACGAATTCATTAATTATTTTGAGTGTTTTTTTATAATAATTTTGGATCGATCTCTACCTGTGTGTGTATATAATAATTACAAGAAGCTTTTATAGCAAATTCCCATTATAAATTTTAAGCCTTTATTCTGAAAATTTTCATATTTAAATCTAAAATCAAATCAATCAAAAGATAAAACCCAAATTTGTTATATAATTTGTTATAATGGATTTATTTTTGAAGACTTTATCGTTTTGACCTTGTCTATTTGGTTACAAAGGGTCAGTTTCCATGCAATATTATAGAAGAACATTTCTTGATAAGAATTTGTTTTTTATCAATTTTTTCTTCTCTAAAATTTTTTTTTATAATATTTCAACGTTAGAAATACGTTAAGATATAAAATATAATTTGATGATGAAATATTAAGCTTACATATAGTTCTTCTAATCTAAAGATATTATAACTTAGACAAAGAAATATTAAATGAATTTTTGCTTTTTTCGGGTTTATCATGACATGAAACGTTAAAAATTGAGAATAAAATTTTTGACGATCATTACTTGATAATTATAGTGCGGGGGCAAAAATATTAAAATTTTTGATCTATTAATAATTATAATTGAATTGGCGTAAGATGGATCTAACTGACCAGTTTAATTGTTCAAAATAATTTAGTTAGATTGTTGCAACAATAGTTTATGTTAACCTTTTCCTTTATTTAAAACTGAAGTTATATTCGTTGGGCTGCTGGTGCAAAAAAAAAATGTGAAAAAAGGCCCTCATGATCCTTGGCTAATTTCGATAATTTATAATTTATTACCTAAATCTACTTTGTAAATTTTTTTTTCTATTTCAAAAAAATATTTTACAATAAAATCCTGATTGATGCCTCATCTTTTCATACATTTACAAAAATCTTTTGTGCCTCATTTGTTTTTTTTTTTTAAAGGGGAAAAAAATAGACATTATTTTACCGTTCGATGCGTCCTGGGAATCTCCCCCTCTCCTGAGTGTTGTTTCTTTTGTATAATTGATTCTTATCTCTTCAGGTTAATTTTGATTTACCTTTACAAGTAACACCAGAAAATAACCTGACGAAGCAACTTGATGCGACCGAAACGTCGTTCTCGAAATTTTAATACAAAAATAACTGGAAACACATGTCCTTTTTTTTTTTTTTTAATTTAAAAATATTTCGTGCGGCCCATGGCCCTCGGGAGTCGAACTTTTCCAGCCTATCCATCGGTGTGTTTCCTTTACATCAGAAACCAAACGTTTCGACCACAACAGCAAAACTCTCTCATCCCCGGTATATATCTAAATCATATGATAAAGTTGGTCCCTCGTGAAAAATCTTTAAATAAAAATTTTTCACTTAACTCTTCCCTCTGTTTTAATCAATAGCCGGACCGACATCTTGGCCGGTTCTAACATCCTCTTATAAGGAGCAAGACAGGGGTAATAAGTAAGAGTGTGAATTAGATATTAGTATTCAATAAATGCCTTGTAGCGGACTTGACGTAATCATGGTTTTATTTAAAAATATTCGTGAATATATTTTTGCCATTAGACTGGAGATCCTGGGTTCGACTCCCGGGAGCCCTGGGCTGCTTGATCCACCAACAGAAAAATATAGACAAAATATTTTTATGACATCAAGTCCGCATTTATTGAATACTAATATCTAATGCACATGAACAGGTCTTACTTATTATTCTTATTATTTACAATTCCTTTTTTTTTTGGGGTGTGTTTAAGAAAAAAATAATAAATGAATAAATTAAATATTGAACTCACCTTTTTATGTTTTTAAAATAAGAAAATCACACAGTGTTAGTGAGAAGAGTAGTTGCCGGGTGTTGAGATCTCTAAAAATGTTTAACGAATCTTAAGTGATTTTCTTTCTTCCCAATTTAAATAATTAATTCAGATTCACCAACGTAGGCATTCTTTGATTTATATTCTTGTTTAAAACTCTCGAGAGAACGAGAGAGAACACCAATATAAAGAAAAATCAGAACGAGTGCAAGTGGCTTTATTATAAAAAATAGTCACGTGGTCATATTTTTAAGGTCAAAGTCAAGAACAAATGATTGACCATAGACAACCTCTGAGACTGACTCTCTGACAGTTTTACTGCCATCTTTTGGCATTAAGAGCTAACTAGAAGGAAGAAGGTGTTTTAATAATCAAATGATACTAGCGGTCTCTTCAGATATGAGACCTCACTAGCCATTACGGAAAATTTTCATCTGTCAATTGGTAAGGAATGGGAATGGTAAGGACCAAACCCGATTTGTTTACATTTCATTGGCCCCTTCGGGGGTGGGGGTAATGACGTAGATGAGGCTTATCTAGTGACGTAGATGAGACTCATCTACGTTTGGCGCCAATTTGAATATCATTAGCCTGTTGGGAAGAGAACAATCGAATATTCTCTTCAAATGATATACTTACCTAAGGTAAGGAAAATTGTGTGATGTACGTCCGTCACACCAGTTTTTTTTCTCTTTAACACACCTGATTTATTTATCTGATTTAAAATAAATATATATATAATATGTGTGTTATCATTTTATACCGTTTATTACATATTATTTATCTGTTATCATCACCTGATAAGGGCGTCGGATCTGACGGTAAATAAATATTAAGGAAATTATTTTCTTGTTTTATTAAATCAAAGTCAGCATAAAAAAAAAAAAAGATGTGCCGAGGATGAAGAAACAAAGCCAGCTCGTTGTTTAGGGAAGAATGAGAGGCGAATAAGAAGAAATGACTGTTTTTGATTTATTTCCCTCTTGCACTAATGTAGCCTATTCATTCATTTTAGAACATGTTAGAAAGAGAGAGAAATCACATTTGACCAACTTCAACCATAGAATTGCTCCCCAAAAGAATCTTCTATATATATAATAGCGGAGTGTCCGTCTAACTCGCTCTGTTTGAACAACCTCCCGATGGAATTTCAAAATGAAATTTTTCACCCTTATAGAAGATGTTAATGAGGAAAAATAGATTCCCAAATTCACCTTTGGGGGCTCAAATTTTTGAAAGTATTTTTCTATTGAAAACACATTGAGCATTAAGTCCTATTTTTTTTCCTATTCCTCTTCAACCAATGCCGTTAGCTATTTTCCATTTATAATAATTAAATCCCAAAAAATTAAATAAAAAGAATTTTTTTTATTCAACAATATGTTCTTTCTTTATTAATAAATTATTACTTAAAATTTTTCCCAAAATTACTATATATATATAGTTGGTATTGATAAGAAAGCACTAACCCATGTACCTGTAACTGATCAAGTTGGCCATTAGCTGAACTGAGGGAGGATAGAGACCGGGAAATGATTTTTTTTAATGTTAGTGAGTTAAGAGAAAGTTACTTGATTAAGAGGAGGCCAAAGGCGGGGGCGAGCCAGAAATATATGTCTCTATTTGGACAATTAAATATAAAAGGACCGAAGGCGGGCTGCAGAGCTAGTACCAAAATAATTGGTTTATTATATGTATTTTTTATTATAAGCTCTAACAGATGTTAAAATTATACTAGTTTAGTTTACATGTTTTTGACCAACCTTTTTTTTTAAAGAAACTTTAGATGACTACTGACTCTGACTGTAGTTTTATTTTTTTAATTCATTTTTTGGCATCAGAGACCATTTTGGCAATATATACAATATTATTATATATATTCTGTTGTACTTGAAAGTAAAGAGGGGCAAAATCGTTCCTTCCATGTTTGTTTTTTTAATCTCTTGTTCCTTAAAAAGACTAAAAGCTAACTAATCTCTAACTCGTTCTCATATATTTATGTCTAAATAAATAAATAAATCTAATAAGTGACTTTTTCTTCTGATATGAATGGTCCTTCCCTTATTTTCCCACTTAATTTTTTTTTTTTCGATTCATATGAATGAGAAACCGGGAAGCTATAAACTAGTCAAAACAATTATTTTAAATAAAATAATTTTTTGTGAATATATTTTTTGCTTATGGATCAAGCGACCTCTGATCTCCGGGAATCGAACCCGAGATCTCCAACCTATCCGAGGCATGCTTCCTTTGCATCTGATTACCAACACTTATTACCAGGCATTCTCGGAATCTCAGAAACCTTAGCCCCATTCAAAAACAGTGTCACTTTCTCCCAATCACACGCTGATCGCGCTCTCCATTTCCCTAACGCACTTCGTCTCTCATCCGTTCCGAGAATAACTCGATTGTATAATTGTTTTTTTTTTTTTTTTTTAAATTCATTTTTGCAAAATATTCTGAATTTTAGAAAACGAATTAAAAAATTTTTGACAATAAAAGAAATTTTGTATAATTTTATTTAAAAATATTATATTCGGATTGATAATTTTTTTTTTTTTAATTTAATTTTAGCAACGTTCTTTTTTTTAGAATAGGTTGAATGTTCTTTTCACTTTAAAACTCCATCTATTACCCTTCTTCAGAACTATAATTCTTAATCTTTAAATTAATATTATTTTAATTATTAATAATAAAAATACTTTTTAATTTATTTTTTTTTTTTGAAATACATTTAATTTGTTGTAATCATGTAATTATTTGAAATCTCTAATGACACCCGCTAAAATGGCTTTAAGGCGTCCTATTGCATATCCGGGCTTGAGACCTTTTGGACAACATTTTGAACAATTCATTATCGTATGACATTTATAGAGTGAGTATTTATCCTGAAGATCTTTCAAACGTTCATTCTCTCCTTGATCTCGAGTGTCAATGGTCCATCGGTAAGCGTGCATTAGAGCGGCTGGGCCTAAAAATTTATCTCCGTTCCACCAAAATTCCGGACAAGAATAACTACAACAGGCGCATAAAATACATTCGTACATTTGATCTAATTGACTTCGATCCTTAATCGATTGCAAATGTTGGTTCTGTCCGATACGCATGTCATCTTTGCGTATCAAATACGGACGAATATTCCTATAGTGTTGCAAAAATTGAGACAAATCCGTGATTAGATCACGAATCACATAGCTATGTGGCAATGGGTAGATTTTGGTTACGTCGGATGGAATTCTGGTGGTGCAGGCGAGAGAATTAACGCCATTGATGTTCATCCCACAAGAGCCGCAGACACCTTCGCGACACGACCGTCGATAGGCCAACGTTGGGTCAAGATAATCTTTGATGTAATTGAGACCATCTAGGACCATCGGTCCGCATTTCTTGCCGTTAAACCTAAACACTTCTACATATGGCCGTTGATTTGGTTTCGATGGATTCCAACGATACACCTGAAAAGTTCTTTGCTTCTCATTGCAGATTACACTTATATATTTCTTTTGGATTAAATAAAAACACTAAAAAATAAAAAAAAAAAACCTCATGGTAGTGGCTTACATATAAAATAATACAAGAGGAATGTAACATTTATAATTTATTCTATTTTTTTTTTTTTTTTTTTTAAGCATCTTTGGGCAATATAGATTTTTAAACGATTAATCAATCCCTCAACCTTGAAAAATATCAACTGAATTAAAACATTGAAAGACTATGTTAAGATCTATCTAAATTTTAATTTTAACAAGTCGACGATTGAATATTTTATTTTTTTGAATTATTACAACAATACAATCAAATTAAAGATTAAATATAATTATTTAATTGAAAAATTTTTTAAATTTATAGGAAATATTAAAATATCCAATATTTGATTTATTCCTTATTTTTGTCTTATCAAAATGTTCCAACAATTACTAAAATTTTGTCCCTGGTTGTAGTTTCGCCAATCGGCAGCAGTATAATATATTTATAGTTGGATCCATTCTAACCTAATTTCCTTTTTTCAGAGCCACCGACTTAAATAAATAACTTCTCCAAATTAATTTCCTAAAATAATTTTTGTACACATTCAAATAGCTATAATTTTGAAATTGAAATTCATCTTGGGTAGCTGAAAAGTGTGTTAAAAATAATATGTAAAATTCAAGATAAAAAAAAAGTGGAGGAGCAATACATTCGGAAATTTCTTGAACCAGCAGTTCTTTTTTATTATATTGATAAAGGAATGATGAGATTGTCTTACCAAATAAATTTTAAAACATGCTATGTAGTTATGTAAATTCCAAAAACATTATCTTTTGAAATACGATGAATCATGATGATTCACTTGATAACGAAACGTATAATATTAATTTAAATTTTATATTAATTTTTTTTTAATCTCTTTTGCAGCATTCTTAAGGGGAGCGAGACCTAGCAATGTGCTTGGAGTTAACAAGATTGTAAGAAAAAATAAAATTTTGAAACGGGAAATATATGCATAATTATACAGAATTATTAATTTCTAACCGTTACTATAATGCTTTTATTAAAATATATCATTTTTATTTATGAATCACTCATTTTCATAAAATATATTTAACGAAAATTGAAAACAATACCTTCTTTCCTGAACTTTTTATTTTCGAAATAAACATAGTTTTTAATTTCAAAATATTCCAAATTATTTCACTAAAAAAATTATTATCATTATTATTGTTTATTTTTTTATATACATTTTCCCGCGTTGTCAAATTCCTTGAAACACACGCGTCGAGCCTTCTGCTAATCAAGGAAGAGAATTCAATCAAATCTTGGCTTCTGATT
>JAAAKE020092621.1:0-20331 GCA_010014785.2 Anisolabis maritima | reverse complement strand
TCTTTGAACCAAATACATAGATTTTGAGCAACTCACTCGGTTCGTATAAATGACACCTAATTATTTCATTTTTGTTAGAGAAAGAAACCAAACGTAAAGTGAGTAAAATTATTTAATTCTTTTCTTGTTTTTGTTTTCAACAAAACTAAAAATATCCCCAATAAGTTTTTACAACATTCACTTCATCAAACGATTAAAAATATTCTACAGTTAACCTTAAAGAAATTGTACCCATGGTTCGCTCCTTAATATATAATAGTTCAATTCATTTCATTTGTAAGGCTTTAATAAATGAAAAAATTTGGACAAGCCATCCGGTCGAATTTCGGTTACTCCTTTAGGACTTTGGAAAAGAATAAAGCCTGGAGTTCTTACAAAAAAAATAACATACTCGAACACTAGCCATCATTCTGATATTTTCAAAATTTTTCACGAATTCCTCCAGCCCTCTATGGCTACGACTGTAGTTGTATTAGCTAAATCTCTCTATAAGTTGTAATATATTGCTAGATCCACTTAATCAAAATCAATGAAATTCTGTACGCTGGATATTTATTATTACCTTTTGCATACTCCAAATTTTTACATAATATTTAACTGCATTTTTAAAATGAATAGGAGGGGATTTAGAACAAATAAATATAAAAATTTAGATGACATATTTATTTTTTCTTTTTTAGACTTTTAAACATACATGAATATATTTATTAAGATACACATTATCCAGACATATTTATTTTTCATCAGACTCTGAGATCCGAACCCACTTGGCTTTGAAGGTTATCAATAGTAGTTTGGTGGATGGATTGATTAATATCGGGCGGATCCCTTTAAATTTGGGAGATCCAGGCACATAGGCCATACATATAGGCTCTTTGGACCATACCCTTTTGCTGAGGGTAAGATCCCTCACTTTCCTACTCTTTGAGGAGACTTCTGGAAAAGTTGGAAATAATTTTTTGCAGAAGCTCTCGAACCCAAGCTGTTTTGCAACTCTAGATTCGCATCTTATCCGTCATAGTCACTGTCTCGTCCATATTGACATTATTACTATCTCTATCTAACCTCTCGGCTATGGGATGAAAGTTTTTTTTTTAATTTTTATTAAAAAAAAATGAAATTGTATTTTTGTCGATTTCAAAGAGAATAGATTAACCAGTGATAATTTTTTTATACCAGTAATTCAATATTAAAATATCCAAACATGACTAATTAAATTGACCTAGATTGGTTATAAAAATCTCTATCTATTGGAGTTGATATTAAAAATATTGATGACTAGAAATTGATTGTTAATTAGATTAAAATAAAATAAATAAATTAGTAAAAATAAAAGCAAATTTCAAAAATCTTAAAAAAAAATTATTTTAATCTGCAATTATATATGTTCATTGTGTGTTATTTCGCACAAAGGGACATGTAAAGGAGAGGTAGTTTCTCTTTTACAACTTCCTTGAGAAGGATTCTTTCTGCAAGAAGCAGGCTATACGCAGGTATTGAGAGATTTTCCTCAAATCAGGACATGCTCCGAAGTTGAGATTATGTTGTTTAAAAGAGCCTGAGTTAGAAATAGATATAGGTTTGTCAATTGAGTTACTAGTTAGAAAAATTCAGAATGAACAGCTAGGGATTAAAAACATCTTCAAAGGGTGCCAAATTGCTTCCCAGGGCACCAGAAAAATCCCACCTATATCCAAAAACACCCATAAAAATGCTAATATAAATTTTGAATTATGGAAATCGCACCTTTAGCTGGGGAGAGCTAAAGAACAAAGCAGATTTTTAAGGCCCCCCAAATATTTCTGGATCTAAATTTATTTCTTTTAGACAAAACTTTGTATATTCCTTAAAATATTTTATTTATATTCCCTATTTGAGTTTATATTATAATTCTATAAACTTTCATTTGATTGATTTATTTTTTATTTATATTGAAGTTTTTCAAGAGCTCTAAGGGTCGATAATCGTGTGCTTTGGATTTCCACCTAACCTTTGAATAATTCGATGCTTGACAGTACAGATGACGGCAAAGAGGCAGTCAAATCAAACTAAATATACCCCTATATACGATCAAATTCATGACAGAGAATGACAGGGTAGGAACGAGTTTTTTTTTAAGGCTGGAGACCCGGGAGGCAACGAAGGGTTGTCTGTCTGTCAATGACAAATCCTAACTCCCACCACCCCATCATTCCCTCTACATACACAGAGACATACTGTACTGATTCAATGCTAGGGGAAGCTAACGAGGTATATAATCGATATTCAATAGCTTACTCATTAGAATAAAAAACTATCGTTTAATAAAAATAGAAAATTAATTCTGAAAATATTGTTATTATTAGTTAGAGATATTTTATTTATCATTTTAGTATTTTTAACTGAATAACACGCCTCATCGATTTTACACTTGGACCTGGATTGGAGAATATATTTCTTCGTTAATATGACTTTAAGAAGGAAATGTTTCAAATAAAATTATGATAGAATAAAGAGTTGATACTAATCTATTAACCACATTTTATAAATTTTAGAGTTTTTAGAGAAATAACACCCCACATCTATTTTACTCTTTGAATCTGGATATATAACGGTATATAACTTGGTAAATATGACTTAAAATGGAAAAATTTCTAAATAAAATTATTTCATGATAAGAAGACTAATCTAATAAACACTTTTTATCAAATTTAGAAATTTTGGCCAATTAATTAACGCCCGCTTTGACTTTACACTTGGAATGCGGATTGGAGATTATTTTTGTAGATATTACTAAAACTATTTCATAATAAGAAGTTATACTATATATTATAATAATCTAATAAAGACTTTTTAATTAATTTCAGAGTTTTTAGCGGAATAACGCTCCTATTTGATTTTACACCAGATTGTGGTATATTTCTTCGTAAATATGGCTTAAAGAGGAAAAGTATTGAAATAAAATTATTTCATAATAAAGAACTAATGCTAATTTATTAATCACTTTGAATCAATTTTACTTTTTAGAGGAATAACGCCCCACATCTGTTTTACACTTGAATCCGAATTGGGGTATTTATTTTCGTATATATAACTTAAAATGGAAAAAGTTACAAATAAAACTATTTAATAATAAGAAGAGGAAGCTCATCTATTCAATTATTATTATCAATTTTAGACTTTTCAGCTCAAAGACACTATTCTTCGATTTTACTCTTTGAATCTGGATTGGCTAGTATATTTTCATAAATATAGTTAAGAGAGGAAAAGTTTCAAAGAAAACTATTGCATAAAAGGAAGCTGAAGGTAAGCTCCAAAACATTTTTTATTAATTTTCAGGAGAATAACGCCCAACTTGAATTTTACTATTGTAATTCTTTCTTTCTTTTTTTCTTTCTCTTCATTAAATTTTTAAGCATTTACTTTGCCATTTTGGCCATCATTTCTTTGATGAAGCCTTACAAGTAATTAATTTAAGTGCAACATGCAACCAATCACCCACAGACACCAAACACTCCACATTCCCTTAAGTAAATGACGAGCGCCCCACATCCGCGCACGCATCCAGCCACATGGGTTAAACACAATCTTATAAAAATTTACAAACATTTATAATTTTTAAGCTAAAATATCAGGAATTATATATGAATATTGTTCTTTATTAATAATTTAAAAATGTTAAAATATATGTTCTTAGTGATTTCATGTAGGAGAAAAGTAAAAGTTATAGGTCATAGAATGTTATTATTCGCAAGCGATTTATCGAAGCCACTTCTCTCCAAAGAAGGACATAACAACATTATATGATCTAAGTATGCAATAACATTTAAATCACATATGCACCGATTATCTGTCACACCAATCTTCTTCATATATGCTGGGTAACAACCATGATTGAATTCTGCACATTGATGAATAAAACGATCTTCTAGCAGTGATTCTGTTAAACTAAGACAGAGAACCCACTTTTGTTCAAAGGAGTGAGTATTTGAATCCTCTAGTTTTTGACGAGTAGATCCATTCCTCTTGCCACTTCTTCATAATTAACTTCTTCAGATTTAACAGAGAATCCTCTACTGAAATATTGTTGTACTTTAGTTCACCGGTAAGAATAGTTTCATTGGCGGCTAGATAGATAGCTATTAGTATTTTCAAGTTTTTAAAACACTTAGAGAATCTGATAAAATGGAAAAGGATAGTTGGTCGATATTGCACGAATTTTTTACTGCCTCGAGAATAGCAATCCATTCTGCAGAATATACACTGCATTCTCCAGGCAATTTAATCATTTTTGTGACGGTCCTCTAGGGATCAAAGAAAGCAGCTCCTACGAATTTTTGTCCTTATGTTTCGAACCATCTGTGAATAATATGTAACTTCGTGGGTTTAGGAAATTTACATGCGCGTACACTAGTGAATCAATACAGGTAGTTTTGTTCCAGAGAGTTTTTGGTATTATCAAAGAGCTGTCGAGATTCAGTTTACCATACTGTAATTCGATGTTATTATTATTATTATCAAAACATGAAAGTAATATTTTCTCTTCCACAAGACTAAATATTGGTTTGGCAAAAGTGAAGACGCATATAAGAGGTGGACTGGGCTTAGTAAGACTCCAATATTGAGAATGCATAGTCTCATCAAGTTTGGATAGTCTATTTATAACAGGATGATCTTTTTGGTATGAATCTTGAGGCTAAAAGTTGAGTTCTGAGATGCCAAGGCAACTCATTGCACTCCACTTGTAGTAGATCGCATAGCTCCACCAATGATCTTTAAAGCTTTTTATTGAATCATGTTTACTTTGTTCATGAGCTTTTTTTTAATTTCTCCATAGATAAAGCAACCATAGTCAAGATGGGATCTTACGATAGATTGATATAAAATTTTTAGTTTTGGGATCTGCTCCCCACCATGTTTTGGTTAATATTCTCAGGATGTTGAGTCGTTTTTTACAAATAGATATGGTATGATTATGATTTACCTGAGAAGCCCAATTTAGCTTCCTGCCAAGTGTGACTCCCAGAAATTTCTCTTGGTTTCTAATAAGAAATGAGTGGTCACCAATCCTGATATTTTGGATGGATGAGATTTTGTGTCTCAGAGAAAATATTGTCATAGTTGTCTTTGAGAGAGAGATGTTGAGTCCTTTAAAGTCTAGCCATTCTATTAATCTAGACACAGTAGCCTTATTCCTTCCTCATCATTCGCCGCACATGAATAGAAACATATGTCATCGGCGTACAAGAGGGTAGTGATTTTAGATGATGATATACAGGGTGTTCGGGATAAATTTTACAGAATAATATTTGGTTGTTTTTTCCAGATGTCCAGGTGTTCACGCACACTACGCTTCCTTTAAAAGTTTAAACCCTTCTTCATTCATATATGTAATGAGAATAGATGACTGAACCCACCTGAATCATGGAAGAGAATAACTTATATCATGATGATTCGCGCCGGCCATCAAAATAAGGAGATTATGGTCGCTGCTCAATGCTCCCTGAACACTGTGAAAACAATCCGGCATGAACTGGAGAATTGTAATGGAGACTACGAGGCTGTGGCTAGAAGAAAGCAATATAACAGACCATCTGATTGCGCTCGCCCAACAGATTTCCTCGAAAATCTGCAGAAAAAAGTGTTGGAGGACCCTGGCATCGGAATTCGGGCTTTGTCGCGTGAATTGAATGTTTCAGCCTCTACCATGAAGCTTGCACTCAATGAAGACCTTCGCTACTACTCATACAAGCGTCGCAGAGGTCAACTTCTCCCAAAAAAGGCTCGCGAAAATCGTCTGACAAAGGCGAAGAAACTTCTGAGCAAAGTGAAACATCCCGCTGAAGCACAAACAATCTGGTTCTTTTCCGATGAGAAAAACTTTTGTCAAGATCAAAAGCACAACACGCAGAATAACATATGGCTTGTATACAGTCCAAAGGACACTCCTCGAGTCATGCAGACTAAATTTCCCCAAACTGTCATGGTTTTCGGATGTGTGTCCTCCGAGGGTGATGTGATGTCTCCGCATTTTTTTAAAAGAGTCTTAGGTTGAATTCACATGCCTACGTCGATTTGCTGACCATATGTATAGCAGGATTCGGCCCCCTGCCACACCTCAGAGAAAAGTCAAAAATGGTTGTCAGCCAATTTTTACTACTACACCATTCCCAATGTTTGGCCTCCGAACTCCCCATCTTAACCTGCTGGACTATTATATATGGGGCGCTGTCGAGAAAGACACTAATCGCCGTGCCAGTACTACAAAAGCCCAGTTAATCGACAGAATTAAAGCGGTTTTTGAGATCCTTCCCATGGAAAGTGTAAAATCAGCTTGCTCCAGGTTTCGGGGCCGGATTGAGGTTGTAATAGATGCTAATGGCAGTTATTTTGAGTAAAAACTCTTGGACAATAGTTGACATTTCCTTGTCTATTGAATTTCTTTTAAATCTATTAAATTCTGTAGTTACCAACCACTTTTTCTTTTTCCTGATGAGACTGTCAAATTTATCCCGAACACCCTATATACGAAAGAATATCAGAAGTATAAATGGAATAGAGAAGTGGTGCTAATATGGCCCCTTGACAGATACCTCTTGAAACTAATCAAGGGAATTAAGAACCCCTTGTTGTCTTACATAGTATATTAATAATAAGCGTTCATAAAAGGTAGAGACTATTATTTTATCTAGATTACTAGGAACGCCAATTTTTTTTAGTATTTGAGGCAATAGGCTAATGACTATATTATCATAGGCTCTCATTATATCAGCCATGAAGGAATATGTTGATTGCTTGTTAGCAAAAGAACGGCGGATATCTGAATAAGTACGGCTAAGTTGTCCATGGTGCTTCAATTTTTCCGAAAGCCAAATTGAAACTTTGGAAGAAGAGAGTTTGCTTCGACCCACCATTCCAGACGACATTTAATAATTCAAAAGTTTTGTAAATACAAGACATTAGCGAAATAGGCCGGTAAGATGAGCCTAGAGCAAGGTTTTGGTTTTTCTTGAGAATCGGAACTGTAACTATTTCTGACCATTCAGGGGGTATATTTCCTGAGTTTATAATATTGTTAAAAATCTTGAGCAAATAGTCCATAGCGTTTTTGGGGAGACTGGCTATCATTCCATAGTGTATATTATCCTTACTAGGAGCTGTATTAGAGTTTTTCCGAATACATTGTACCATCTCATCCAAAGAAATTTGATAAGAGATGTTCTAATAAGAAAATGAAGGTAATCACTTTTTAACAATTTTATTATTTTTAGCTGAATAACGCTCCTCTTCGATTTTACAGTTGCACCCAGAATTGGGGTAAAATTCTTCGTAAATATGGTTTCAAGAGAAAAAAGTTTCAAATAAAATTATGTCATAACAAGAAGAGAAAGCTAATCAAATAAAGACTTTTTATCATTTTCAGAGATTTTTGCGGTATATTCCTAAATAGGACTCCAAGTGGAAAATATTTCCAATAAAACTATTGCGTAATTGGAATATGAAGGTAATCTTTTAAACACTTTTTATTATTTTTAGAATTTCTGCGGAAAAACAGCCAATTTCGATTTTACAATTAGAATTCAGTTTGGTGTATTTACTTTCGTAATAAAGATTTAAAATTGGAAAAATTCCAAATATAACTATTTCAAAATAAGAAGATTAAGGTCAACTAATAAACAATTTTTTTCAATTTACTTGTTTTTAATGTAATAATGTCCCTCTTCGATTTTACACTTGGATTCCAGATTGAGGTATATATCTGCCTAACTACTGCTTAAAGTGGAAAAAGTTTTAAATAAAACTTTTTCATAATAAGAAGAATAAGCTAATATATTAAATCATTATTATCAATTTTAGAGTTTTTAGCGAAATAACGCCCGTCTTCGATTTTACATTTGGAATCCAGATTGGGGTATAATACTAAATACTATTTTATATTTGGAAATTGAATTGGAATATTACTCTCCTAGATATTACTTAAAATATAAAAGGTTCCAAAATAAATTATTTCAGAATAAGAAGAGGAAGCTAATCTATTAAACTTTGTTTGAATTTTCACCTCAAAAAGAACCCTTCTTGATTAAACAATGAGAATCTGTGAATCTGGATTAATATATATTTTCTTAAATATGGCCTAAAAGGTAAAAGGTTTCAGATTAAAGGAAGTGATGTTATTCTACTAACCACTTTTTACTAATTTTAAAATTCTTAGAGTGGAAAAAGTTACAACAATAAAAAAAACAACAATTTGATAATAATATATGATATTAAACCTTTTCTATCAATTTCAGAAATTTCACTGCACCTCTTCTACACTCAGTATCCGGATTGAGGAATTTTTAATATCAATAAATATGACTTAAAGAGAAAATGGTTTTCAATAAAATCATTTACCATTAAGAAGAGGAGGCTAATCTATTCAATCATTATTATAAATTTTTAGTTTAGCAATAACGCCCGCCTTCGATTTTACATTTGGATAGGTGTATATATTTTCGAAGATAAGACTAAAAAGTTCCAAATATAACTATTTCAAAATAAGAAGATGAAGCTAACTAATAAACATATATTATCAATTTTAGAGTTTTTAATGGAATAGCGCCACTCTTCGATTTTATACCTGGAATCCGAATTGGAATATATATCTTCCTAGGTAATGCTTAAAATGGAAAAAAGTTTCATATAAAACTCTTTCGTAGAAGATGAAGCTAATATTAATATATAATTTATTAATTTTAAAGTTTTTTGAGAAACTACGCCTCTACTATTTTATATTTGGAAATTGAATTGGAGTATTACTCTCCTAGATATTACTTAAAATATAAAAGGTTCCAAAATAAATTATTTCAGAATAAGAAGAGGAAGCTAATCTATTAAACTTTGTTTGAATTTTCACCTCAAAAAGAACCCTTCTTGATTAAACAATGAGAATCTGTGAATCTGGATTAATATATATTTTCTTAAATATCGCCTAAAAGGTAAAAGGTTTCAGATTAAAGGAAGTGATGTTATTCTATTAACCACTTTTTACTAATTTTAAAATTCTCAGCGCAAAAACGCACCTTTTCGATTTTCCCTTTGAAATCCGGTTTGGGATATATATCTTCGTAAATATGACTTAAAGAGAAAATGGTTTCCAGTGTAACTATTTCATAATAAAAAGATGAAGCCAATCTAATAAACATTTTTTTATCAATTTTAGTGTTTTTTGTGAAATAACGTCTCCTTCGATTTTAGACTTGGAATCAGGATTAGGATATATATCTTCCTAAATACTGCTTAAAGTGGAAAAACTTTAAAATAAAATTATTTCATAATAAAGAGATAGAGCAAATATATTATCCAGTTTTTGGGGCATATACCTTCGTAAAAATGGCTTAAAGTGGGAGAAGTTTTCAATAAATCTATTTCATAATAACACGTGGAAGCTAATCTATTAAACCCTTTTTTTCAATTTTAGAAATTTCACCGCAAAAACGCCCCTCTTCGATTTTACACTCACTATTTCCGGATTGGGGAATATATAATATCTTCATAAATATGATTTAAAGAGAAAATGATTTCCAATAAAACTATTTAACATTAAGAAGAGGAAACTAATCTATTAAATTAATTTTATCAATTTTAGTGTATTTACCGGAATAATACCAGTGTCGATATGCAACTCAAAAGGGTTCCCGGATCAAAAAACTTCAATGATAAATGTTTCATCAGTAAGGAAACATCTAATCGATAATAATAATAATAATAGAGAAATACAATACAAATGCCATCATAATTTTAAATAATTTATTCTGATATGTTTTTTATTTTTAATTTGAACTTTTTTTTTATCAAAAGACTCAATGATTAGATTATTTTTGTTTTTATTAAGAAAAAATTTTAAGCAAAAAGAGATTAAAAAAAATAAAGATAGAGAGAGAGAGAGAGGAGTACATAAAAAAAAGAGTGATAAAAATAGCAAAGTGGAGGAACGAGGCGGAAAGGATTGTCGAAATTAAAAAAAATATATTATCGCTATGAAGAAATATTTAACAAAAGGCTATGAAGACATATGACATTCATTTCAATTCAAAATTTCACGTAGATTAAGAATCCAGAGAGAAAATTTCGATATATCGAATAGTTTTTGATTTTTTGATTAAATAAATAAAAATATTGGATAAATTAAGGAGCTTAGTAGATATATATTTTAGGTATATTATGGGGATTACGAATCTATAATCCCCATTTTTATATCTTAATTACTTTTAGATTAATTAAATAAAAACAATTAAAAAATTTGAATGACTAGTTATCATTAACCAACAAACTTATATGACATGATACATCTATCAGACGTAGAATTTTATACTAATTAAGAACCACTATTCAGTATTTTTAAAATTTTCCTAGTTTTTTAATAATTTGATGAAAACCAATATGAATAATTTCATCTGTCAAACAAACGTTAAAAATTGACTTTTCTTTAATTCTCTACACTTTATGTTCTAAAACAGGAATGTTTTAGATATATTATTTAATTTTACATTAAATTCAATTAATATCAAGCACTAAATATGTTTATTTAATAAAATACAGCGAATAAAGAAGAAAAAATTATTAAAAATTAAAAGCGCAAAATTTGAAATTGTCTGGGTCACTAATAAAGGTGCTCTCTAAATGGGCGCATTAGAACCAAAAATTTTGTATACATTTATGATTGAATGAAAGTGAGTTTTCTGTTTTTTTCATAAGAATTCGTCCAAAAATAAGAGAGATATACACAAAACAATTTCAAGATTTCATTGGTGAGATGCAAGGGCCGACGATCTATATACTAGTATTTTGCCTCCGTCTCAGTGCGCCGATCTGTTTTCAAAAAAAATTTTCAACACTCCATAAATTTTTCATTTAATTTTACTTATTATCAGAAATTTTATATACGTCTATTTAAATTAGATTAATAATATATTTTTTATATTTTATTAATTTATTTTAAAAAAAATACACTTTTTTAGAAAAACATTATAGCGGTGAATTATATAATAAAATAAGGGGTATTTTGAGACTCAAAATTATTAATAATATAAAATTTATATTATTATTATTAATCTAATTTAAATAATAATATATACAATTTCTGATAATAAAGAAAATTAAATAAAAAATTTATGGTGAATTGCAGATTTTTTTTCGAAAAGAGATCGGCGCTTTATTTCTCATATAAATAGAGCACATATAACCCCATATAAGCAGAGGTAAAGATTTTGATTCATGTACCAAAGATCAATGGTTCGCTTCCGTCCTGAGCGACAAAAATTTATATTATATCCCCTACCAATTGGAATAAATAAATAAAGACTGAGTTTAAATCGCCACAGATGCCGAAAAGACTTAAAAAAAAGTGCATAATTTTTTTATAAGTTTTCTCTCAAAAGCCTTACACTTAAAATTAAATTAATTAAATTAGTCATTTGAATAAAGGCAAAATCCCATGGTACAATTAGCTTCCCATGGAATAGCATTTCAAAGCATTCTTAGTACATTCTTTGCTAATAGTTGGCAACACGGTGTAATTAACTCAATGAAATGGAATTTCAAAGCATTCTTATTACATTCTCTACTAATAGATGGCAACACGGTATAATTAGGTCCTCATGAAACGGCATTTCAAAGCATTAGTAAATTATTTGCTAATAGATGGCAACACGGTATAATTAGGTCCCCATGAAAAGACCTTTCCTAGCATTTTTAGTACATTCTTTGCTAAAAGATGGCAATAGTGAGTAATTATATTCCCCCCCCCCCCCATAGACATTTTAAAGCATTCTTAATATATAATATTCTTTGCTAAGAGAAGACAATAAGGTCTTCAATCAAGGCATTCTTGGACCTTAGAAATCTTAACCCCACTCTAAAATCACTATCAACAAAAAGTTTCTCTCACGAAGAGTCACTCATGCAATAACATCCACAATAAATCTACAACAGAGATTATCCTGCGCTCGTTACTTCTCTGCTGTATGTCATCAGCAAAATCCTAGAGGAGGCTGTCTTCACCAACCACTATTTCCTTACCGCATTTTGTCTCTCGCCCGTTCCGAGAACAACTATAATTATCACTCCATGAAACATTTCTTTTTATATAATTTCGTCTTTATCCTTCTAAATAGATCTTGGATGTTCTTATGCTACGCGATTTTATAAATTTCGCAAATTTTGCCCTTAAAGATTTCACTCTTTATCCAAAAAAGTCCTTGTGTACAGTAAGTCTTTGCCTGAAAGAATTATTATGAAGCCACCACATTAATAATATAAATAATATTATAAGCTTTTCTGATAATATAAAATAAATGGTTTAGAAAGTACAAAATAAAGCAAATTAATTTGTAATTAACAGGTGATTCCAAGATTAACTGAATAAGATAGAAAGGTAATTAATAAAGAGAATATAATAAATAATATTGAATATATAAAAGAAAAATAATAGTGAAATAAAGTAAAAAATTTGAATTCCGCACGCACCAGTCGTGTTCTCCAGTGGCATAATTTCATCAGCCAATAGTAACTCGAGATTGTGAACGAAAACTTTATATATACTTTGAGTGTCGTTCTTTAAGAAAAACTACACTTCAATCCAGGCTTTTCTCTTAATTAATTATCTATCTCTATTAATATAGGCTTCGAATCATCTGCTAATTAGGTATTAATTAATTTTTTCATCTTTCTGTGTATTTAAACATTTTATTTTACACTACATAAAACAACATAATAACAAATTTCCTTACTTTTCTCTCAATTATTCTTGGTAGCAATCTCTTTTTTTTTCAAATGTTTTTTTTTGAAATTTCATTATATAATTATAACAAAATATCTCAAATTTTTCTAACTTGTATATTTTATTTTTTAATTTAATAGATTCATCTAAGATGAAAGGAGAAGAGCTTCCATCAGGATCGTCTAAGCAAAATCAAGATTGAATCTTAAAAAATGGACAAGAAAGGACCTTCTTCTGCTTCTCTCAATGTAATAGCATTATTATATATACACGTACATGTATAATTCAGAAAACCCAAAGGGTCCAGCCCCCTTCCCGAAATGTATAAATTTTCACAATTTCGCTTTGGCTCTTCGGAAATGCCAAGTTTTTGTATAGACCACACCGAAAATTTTTTTCTAATATTAATATATTAATTATTTAGGTCAATATTTATTAATTTGGTGCAAAAAAATGCCAAATTTGGTTAAGATCCACTTTACATAAAATTTTCATTATATTCTATATCTTTCATTGATTGTTATATCCATTTAAAGCTGAATATACAGATCTTTTCGGTTTATTGATATTTCATTGATTGATTTCGAGCTATAAATAATGGGTCTGTCAAAACAAGAATTTGGCATAATTTACTTCACGAGTTCAAACTTAAACACTGACGCAGAAGCAGCTCTCAAACTATCTGAAAAATAAGGCTCTGAATGAGTTTCTTTTTGTACAATACGAATATTTAAAAAAGTGCCGGTGAAATGAGCCTCAAATATAAGGAGCCAGGCAAAAGATAATGCAAGAATGGAGAAAAACCAGCAGTTTAATCTCTTCTCCTGACGTCCTTGCATAAATATTTCGACTCACATGACTTCATCATCAACGGTGTGGTTAGGATAACGGCGCTAGGTTTTGTCCAAAGTTTAAAATTTGTAACGTTCGTTAGATGTCCAATAAGCCAGTGGAGGGGCCGTGTCTATGTAGTTGACTCCTTGACGTTTTAAATCGATGTTTACATTGACACTGTTTTAAATAATTTAAATTAATTACATTCTAAATAGATGAAAAAGGATCTATTTTAGGAAAACAAAGGAAAGTTCAGGGAGGCAGTCCGTAAAAGGTGGCGATGCTAACATAAATATATAACTGGTTATTAGTAGTTGCTGTTGGAGCCTGATAAAAGAATAAAGGCAGATTACAACACAAAGAAGCCCTTGGATGCCAAAAGCCGAAAGGAGACGTTTCGGACAAAATTGTATTTCGGATCAGTGATTAATTTTAACATAAGAAAATTTGTAAAGCAAAAATCTTTATTATAACCACACGACACTCACTATAAAAGGAAAAGAATATATGTATACATACATTGTTACATCATATATATACCTACTCATGACAACTTTAGATCTGACCACAAATAGCCAAAAAGTGACTGAAGATAGACCAATAAATATCCGAAACGCCTCCTTTCGACTTTTGGTATCCAACGGCTTATTCCTTTATAAATATATAACAACATTCCCATAGAATCTTTTTTTTTTTTTTCAATTTCAATGTCAATAATATTAGGTTGGTGCTAAAATAATTGCGAAATTTGGAAATTAAGGTCATTACATAAAATTTTCAATATATTCTATTTCTACTTTTACTGATTGTTATATAATATATCAATTTGAAGCTTATTTGTTGCTGAATGTATTATATTAGTCTTTTCTGTTTTACTTTATCATTTATTTTAGTTTGATTTCAGGCGCTAAAATAATTTCGGAATTAGATTAAAGTTCATTTACATACAATTTTCCCTCTATTTCAACTTTGTTATATATCACTTGAAGCTTATATATTACTAAATGTCATAGTCTTATCGGTTTTTCTTCATATTGATTTCAGGCTATAAATAAAGAAAGAAATTCGCATTATTTTATTACAAATACAGAATGTATATTGTTCAAGAAATTTGAAAGCCGTTGAAATTAGCCTCGGACGTTTGCTCAAGAACTCTGATCATCTCTGAGTTCTCACGTAAATTTTAGTTTAGTTTAGTTTAGTTGCGTGGGTCAGCTGCGATAATCCCCTTGATATACCGAAGGAGCCCGCGACCATCTAGCCTTTGAGGCACATTTCACCGTCACGAAATTTCTTGATCTACCACGTTCAATAACATATTCAAAGCCCCAGGCTTCAATGATGTTGCGAGTTGCTTCAGCGGCACGAAATTCTTATTTTGATAGCCCGAAATCAAAGTAAAATAAATGTTAGAGAGAGAGAAAAACTGAAATGACTAATTCATTCAACAATATCTAAGCTTCAAATTGATATATAACTATCAGTAAAAGTAGAAATAGAATATATTGACAATTGTCTGTAAAGTGGACCTTAACCTAATTCCGTAATTATTTTTGCACCAACCTAAGCCATCTTGACTATATATATATATAAGTTTGAACTCGAGAGTAAAATTCAAATATATTGTATATATATATATATACACGTTTCGATGACATAGCTTCCGGTGACAGTTCAACTCTCATGTCAGGCCACCTATTCAGCAAAGCTTGATCTTGCTTAACAACGATGATCTCGGTAGCTGTACCTCTTCGCCTAGGCCAGGGCCGCCAGCCCTTTTATAATTCATACATATGAATGCTCAGGCATGTCAAATGAAGATGGCATTTAATCAAATGTCTTGTGAATATAAGCTCATTCTTTTTGCTGTCTTGCTCTCACCTTTCTTATACCCTTAAAAAGTTTTGATTCTTATTAAGTAAATAATAAAGAAACATTTTTATACCATAAAAATTCCTCTGTAATTTTTTATTTCTCCATTCGAACTAGACAACGAAGTTGATTACAATACATTCATTTGCAAAAATAAATTTTTAGCTGGTAACTAAAGGACTCTATTCAGACTCGGTGCCAGATATTTCTCATGGGGGGATTAAAAAATTTTTGTGAGTGAATTATTGCCCTCAAATCACTTTTAAAGATAATATAGTTGTAAAATTAATTTATTTTATAAATATATTTGTTAAGTAAGGTTATTATTTTAGTGGTTTAGAAAAATAAAAAAATCGGGGCCTCACCTCGACTTTCTTCCAGTTCCCGGAACTGAATGAAATTTTATCAGTGGTCTCTAATATTGATATAATATGCGTGTACAACATTTTATTCGTGTAGTGAAATCATATTTAAGTTATCACGATTTTTAGAAAAAGGCTTCAGATAAAGTACGGTTGAGGAAAATAGCCCAAGTTGATAGAAACCTATGTTTTTGCTGTAATTCATGTACGTATAATTTGATCAATCTACATTAAAGCATTCTCGAGTTATCGTGTTAACAAACATACACACAGGCATATAGTAAATCAAAAAATGATATTTTCGTCCAAAACTTCAAGGATAATCAAAATCTCTAGATCGAATTTTTGGACTTTTACACTACTTTCCCTATATTACCTATACGAATAAGTAATAATTATTTTAATTTTTTTACACATGCAATGGGGGAGAGGGGGACCCTCTATGACTCCATTGATTATTAATTATTTTTCTTATTTCCAAATTGTTTTAAGATTTCAACGCAGAATATCTTTTAGTAAATTAGTGCAGTAAGGAAGAAAAAGAAAAATTTTAACTAAAATTAAATAATATATAAACTCTAATTTTTATAAATTGAGTCAGTCTTTCGAGTAGGATGTTATTTGTTTGGTAGTTTTCAGGTAAGTACTATTTATTTATTTAACATTTTTTAATATATTCTTTGAATGGTAATTTTGTTTATTAACTTGTTTCAGTTTCAAGAGTATTATTTGGTGCAATTAAGCCTAATAAAGGAAGTGTAATATTAGAAGAGGATTTATTCACTGGGATTATGATTATGAGGCTCTTTCAGGCAACAGGTGATCTTATTTTATATTAATATGATTTTGCTGCGTGATTCAATTGTTGAGGAGTAAGCTTTAAACAACAAATGCAAACTTTGTTTTGAAGATATATCGATTCACTTAAATGCCTACTTAATTTTTGGTTATGTTATTAAAAATGCCAAAAATTTCTACTAGCCTATGAAATGAAAAGTGATTTGGGTTTAGAATAATTCTAAATAATTAATAATACTTCACTTGCGTAATGAAGATAAAACCTGAAAAATCAAAATATCTTTTCAAATATTTACTTTAATGAAAATAGAAAAATGAAATTATTCTCTTCATTAATTTGAACAATTTTTTTTTGAATTTATAATAATTAGTTACTTATAAGGAAGGATAACGGATATCCTCAAATTACTCTCTTCTCTTCTTTTTAAGCAGGAATTTTTTGTGAGAACTGATTTTTTTAATGGAATTAAGACACAGGAAAATCAAATTTGAAAATGGATTTATTTTTTTTAATGTTGGTGCTTTATAATAATGTTAATAATAATAATATTCTTTGAAAGAAAGATCTCTTAGAATGAAACACTCAAAGCACATTATTCGAGGAAAACAAGAAGTAACAGTTAATAATGAAATGAAGAAAATAATACAAATAGCGATGCTAAAAATTTGAATTTTGAATATTTTAAAAAACATCCTTTTATATAAATTAATTCTTTTTTCAGATATTATTTCCTACATTTTAAATTTTTTCTAATTAAAAAAAAACATTGGTAATATACATACTGTTAGCTGTTAAATGTCTTCTATAAAATCTATCACCTCACTTTTCCTAAAATATCTAAATTTTTTGCAATTCAATATCACATTCTCTATCCAAATTACATAAGTCAAATGTAATTTTTATGAACAATTGAAGAATTATTTTATATAAAAGGATTATTTAATTCAAAAATTATCAAGATAATTGGTTACTATAGCGCGAATTTGTTATATTTGTTTTATTGTTGATTATTTATTCGCCATCATATGAGTGAACAAAGAAGTTATCAATTGTTTATTGCCTTTCTTATACATCCACACATATAAACATCCAAAATCTTTTTTTTTAATAGAATTTTGAACAGGGATAAATATTAATATATAGAGTGCTACTGATACGTGTACTGCAGAGTAGGAACCGCTGGTCTAAATATATGGAATTCCAAATATTTCAATGCAATGATAGTTCTCTTGCATACATCTTTTTAAATTATTTTATTGGCATTCCTAAAAATCTTCCATGATATTCAGATAAAAATTTGATTTCGATTTACTAATTTTTTCTCGCCCATAAATATATAATATAACTTGACTTTAATATATTTCTAGATTGCCGATTATATTCGATAATTTTTTAAATTTTATAGTGCAATTCTACTTGGAATAATTTTTGGGTCCTTTTAAATGCTTAACGTCTCAAATTTGAGTTTTTATTAAGCATCCAAATGCTGAATTATTACTGAACTTGCCTTCTCATCCATTAAAATTACAATCTTCTGCTTTCAAATCTTTATATAAATACATTAATTGCCCCAACATTTTTCAGGGAGTTCATTTGCTAAAACGCTTTCTACTAAAAGGAAGACATTCAATTTCTTTGGGTCTAAAACTTTCAGATTTGATTACTGAGTTATTATCTGAATGATTGAGTTTCTAAGCTAAGAGATAATATTGAATTTCATAAAAAATTTTTCATAAATTTTTTTAAAAATCTCTCATTCCAAGAGTAAGGTAGAAGTGGAGAAGTGTTTTAAACATATGCCCTTATTATTTGACTCCGCAGGAATAAAAAAATAATAATAATAAATAAATAATTAATTTTTCTTCGTTTAAATCCTTTCATATGAAAAAGCAAAATCTTTTAGAGGCCAAAATCCAAAGACTTATAATTGCAGATTTTTGCTTATTTAAAATAACATAATCGCGCTATAGATGTTTTAAATTATATAATATATAGTAAGAAAAAAAATGTTTAGAATCGCTCTTTGTATTAAATAACAATTGATATTGTCACACAATGATCCTAGAAGTAGAGAAGCTGATACATCATCTTACATGTAGATATTTACAAATTCTGGTAATTTAATTAATCACTGGATCACTTTTATCTAAATTTCTTTCAGATTTGTACTTCAAACTATTTATAATATTTATAATAAAATCACGCTTTTCAGAAAAAAAATTGAAAAAAAAAACACCTTTCTATTAATGCAAATAATCGTTTTTTTTTTTTAAGGCCGATTTAAGAAGTTTATCCCTCTCACACATAAAACTTCACTTCTCTCTCTCTCAAACTTTATTTTTAAACATATAATTCAATTATAAATGAGTATATTTTCATTCACAATTAAAACATTTAATATACACTCATACATACATATGTATATTTATTGTATATTTTCATATATTGATATAAATATATTGTCGTTTGATGTAGCGACCATTTAAAATTTTTTTATTAATATTTTTATTTGAATATAAAAAAAGATTTTATAAAATTCATCATTAATTTATTTTAAATGAACCTCAATTATTTATTTAGTTTTTTTAATAAAAATTTCGACAATATATCTATATTATATATATATATTTATAATATATATATAGATAAGCTTTTTTATAATCTGATCAACATACACTTATATATTATTTTCAACAATAGAGCTATATATATATATAAAAAAAACATCTAAAGTTAATTTTAAAATTCTGAAATAGAAATTTGTTAAAAATCCAAGCGCTATTTATTAAATTTATAAAAGGTGAATTCAAGTCTAAGTTCTGGGTAATTTTCTTAGAATTAGAAAAATTATCGTTATATTAAAAAAATGCAACAATAAAGAAATATATAGATTTATACAAATTAATTTAATGATTTAACCCTTGTCCGAGAGATGTTGACTCGATTAACATTTATAACTTTAAAAGCCAAGAATCTTACAAAAGTTTATTTAAACCAATTGGATTGAATAAATATATCTAGATAATATGCCGGACCAAAAAAATTAAATAATTAATAATTTTAATTAATTAAATTTTCTCTTTATTTTTATTCAATATTAATATTGTGAATTTAACTTTAACTGAATTTTTCTGCAAATCTTTTTGTCACATTTAAATTTACAACTATACTTCTTGTCTTAATTAAATTTTCTTTGTTTTTGCGACGTATCTGGGTCACCACTCTGATTAGGGAATTAGGAAGAAATATATCACCATTTTCTAAATTGCAATTTTTCTTAAACAAAGGAATTTAAAATCTTAAGTTTATTTATAATAAATAATCGAACAGTAAAATAAAATACCATTGCAATTGGCCTTACAACTTTTTAAAATATTTCTTAAAAGAAAAATTGTAGTTTTTCACTTTTGGCCTCAAAAGGACCATTGAAATTTGAAATTCTAATTCCAAAATAATCTAGACTTCAAAAAAAAAAAAAAAAATCACAAAAAGAAATAAAATTCAAAATATTAAACATTATATGCACGATGAGTTTCAAAAGAGAGTCATTCATATTTTCTTTTGCGTGATTATTTCATTTTTTTTAAATGTACACGTTTTTACTAGAAATTTTCTAAATTTTCCACTTTTTTCTTTAAAATATTACACACGATATGTTGTTAATTATTTTTTTTTTTTTTTTTTTTTTTTTGAGGGAAAAGCCTTGAATTAAAGGCTTAAAAACC
>JAAAKE020092610.1:0-20332 GCA_010014785.2 Anisolabis maritima | reverse complement strand
ATACTCAAATATTTAGTATATAGAAATCTTGAAGGAAGATCTTTCATTATAACTGTTTTAATTGAGTAGAGAATATATTCGCAAACTTTTTTGAAAAAAATTACTAACTGCTCCCTGGAAATCTATAATTTATGCGTAAACAAGAAATGCAAATTGGAGATACTTTATTTCTATAATCTCTATATTTATACCCAAATGAAAAACCGGAAAGCTTGTTTTGGAAATAAGACATCTTGGAACCAGGGGCGTAATATATATTTGTTTATATACATAGACATTCAGTAGAATTATTTATTAAATACAGCTAACCCTAAGTATTTTCTTTATCGAATTCAACTAGCCCAACTAATATCAAATTTAAAAATCTGCCATTAACAGTGACAAAAGCGTTGTTTTAGCCATTAGAGAGAATATTGGATGGCAGTTCACACGTGCTTCCCAAGTAAACTATTGTATGAGAGAAGCGCTGAGTTAATATTAGCCACCGAGACAGACTCGTTCCTTTATGTGAGAACTGGAGCAATCAAATAAAAGAAGATGAGCTCTTCATATTGGAAACTACTTATTGATTTTTGATTTTATTCTATTTATTTTTGAAAAATTTATTAACTAACAGTACAAAAGAAATATTTAGGTCATATTCAAAAAAAAAAAATACAAAAAAAGAGTGAGGCAAGGAAGATACTTTCTATCTTCTGTAAAATGTTGAAAATATTTTATTTTTTTATTAAAATCGAAAATAATCGATAGCATCTTTTGATTATTTTCTATTTTGTGTGTTTCTTTCCCTTTAAAAAAAAAAAAAAAAAAAAAAACAACCAAATATAATCTTATGAGTAGCGGTTGCCTATGTCTTGTTTTGAAGGTGGTCTAAGAAAAAGAATCACCATCCAAGGTTTTATTTTCACAATTTTCAATTTTAACAAACAACAAACTCCTTAAAAGTATAATGTTATTTTCTATTTTAAAGGATGGTATAGAAGAACCCTATGGGTCGCGACCCAATAATGGACCGCGAAATGATAGCGAGAAGTTATGTCGAGAAAAAGTTGAGTCGCAATGCAATTAGGTTGAGAAATGCAGCTATAGAAAATAAAATTTATATCTGGGATAGCCTGGAATTGATTGATGTAAATTAAACAACTCTGTTTGGAGACATTTCAGAGATCCCAGGATAGAACTTGAAGAAGGAGGAGCTCTCCGAAACGTCGACTGGAGGGATTTTTAAAATAAAGGCCTGCAAATTGTCATCACAAAGAATTGTTTCATTTACATTAAACTTTATAATATTTATAACTTTTAATTGAATTTCACCAGAAAAATCGAAAATTATATTTCGGCGAGTGTAGAACTCTTATTCAAACTCAAAAAATATAAAGGAAAAAAGAAGGCCTTTCCATAATGCCTCTCATCAATCACGACAACGCTTCCCCACCTTCTTCGTTCTTTTACTGCTAGGGAAGTTGAGGGAAGGCCACGCCCATGAGAGAGATACTCTATATAGCAAGGGATAATTTTAAAGAAAAATTTTTATTTGTTAACTCTTTCTGTTAGTGTATTATATGAAGTTTAATGTTGTATTTGATATGTATGATATTTATTATTTATTTGAGATATGTTTTTCCTCTATTAAAATAAATTAATATAATTTGAAGAAAATATTTTTCTCGAAATTTTTACTCTTTTTTTGTCTTCTAAGGCACCTGAGGCCTTAGACTCCGTATTTATTTATATTAATTGGTAGTCAATATAATAGAAATAAATTATTGCCTCTCAGGACGGGAACCGAACTACTGACTTTTGGAGGCGAGACCTCTACCTCTGCACCAAAGAATAAGATAAAATATTTCATTTTATGAAAGTGTCATTGTTAGGAAAATAAAAATATTGAACAAACTTTTGAATTGGCCACCAGGAAAATTTGTAAACTTAATGTTAACATTTTAAATAAATATAAATAAAGATTATTATTGTATTTTGAAAGAAAGATCTATTACAGAAAAAAATATTGCTTTTCCTTTCCTCTCTCCTACATTTTCAAATCGCAATTTCAATCTGAATTATAAAAGAATTACGGAGGGTTTTTTTCTATAAATCAAGTATATATAATCTTTTCTTTGAAATAAGATAATAAAAAAAGGAGTATTTTTTTTATTGAAATCGTCGAATTTGGAGTAATATTTTACTAAATGGACGAATATTAACTGTTTTTCTAGCGACAGTCAGATAAAAGGGACATAAAGAGAGAGTTGGCTACAATAAAGATGAGGGATGATAGCGTTGCAACGTATGAGCATTGAGATAAGCAAGGCCAGGGGAGGAATTAGTGGATGGGTGGTTGTGGGGGGGTTGTTGGGTTGGGGGACGCACAACTGAACCGGAAGAGAAGCCCGACTCTTCTCATTTCCAAGTCTAATGTCTTCCGGCGAGCGTTGCTATGGCAACCGGCCTTAGTAAGGGAGTGGGTTACAGCAACGCTACCTGGTGTCAAACCCCCGAAAACCCCTGACGACAAGCACTGAGTTTTCGTTTTATTTCTTCATTTAAACTTTGACACTTGAAATGTTGAAATTTTCAACAAAGGAAAAACTATGTTCATGTGGTCATGTATTCCTTTTAAAATACCGTAGGGAGATATTGTCAGATATATAAAGTAGAGTAAGGAGTTAAGTAGAAGAAACAAACGAACAAAATTAAATTTTTTTTTTTGATATTTTTTGCTCTTTCTATGACAGTTTTCCAAATTCATCATCAGATGAAGTTCATTCATCAGGCTGCTTTATGAAATTTTAAAAAAATTACAAGCTATATTTATTTATATCCGATGTAACCCTATCAAAATTTATTTTTTTTAATTAACCTTTTCCAAAAAGAGAAAATTTTTAAATACGCAATTGATATAAAATATAGAAAATTTTGTGTATGAAAAAAAGTACAAAAATTTTGAGTTTTTCCTATAAAATTTCTAAATAAAATAAATATAAATACTATATTATAATATATATAATAAATAAAAATCAAAAAAGAAAAAATGTTTGAAAACAAAACAGTTGTCTTCTAGAGTAGTGAGATAGTTTATTAGCCGTAAATGAAAAAATGTTCAAAATTTGCGAATTTTTGAGAGAAATTGACTGTAAATAAAAAATATAGAACTGAATTCGATAACAATATTTAATTCCAAAACACATGAATCGTGTAAAAAAAAAGTATCGTGTCAAAAGAGTCCCAGGTGTAGGCTATATTTTTTTTTTTGTGATTCATTTATTAGAGTACAGATATATCTCTCTTCCATCCTATTGAAGTATTAAATTAATGGCTTAAAAATAAGGTTTCTTTAAATATTTTGCAATTCATAGATTTATATAAAAATATTGGCTTTTATTAAGGTATCAAACTTTTCTCTTTTTTCAGATATCCAATAAATTAAGATCAGATAATTTATCTTTCTTTTTTTTATTATATTTAACGTGTAAATGTTTTCCCAGACTGCCCACTCTAATGTATATTTTATTCAATTAGAGATCATTAAGGATATTGTCCTTGTCAGAATACAATATAAAAATATGTTGAGATAACACTTTTCGAGAATCGTCCTCTTTTCCCTCACCGGCATTTCACCCTCCCACTCAAAGCCTCTTCAATTTCCATTTTCAGCACTTTATCTCATCTCTCTCTCTTTTACTTTGGAAAAGGCGTCCGAAAATTTTCCGTATAATTCCGGCCATTATCTTGCTATAAAATTCGGCGTTAAACTAAGTATGATTATTGCTGACTTTTATATAAACTCGGTTCTACTTTCCATTCCACATTCTCTATTCCTCTTGCAACCCCCTGGGATGAATCACAATTAAGCGGGCGAAAGAAGGAGGCTTGGAAATGATTTTTTTAAAAGCTTTTTTTTTTTATTGAATGTTTAATTTATTATTTTATATTGGAAAAGACAAAACTTAGGAAAAAAGAAAAATTTATTTCATTTCATTAAAAAAAAAGGTATTTCTAAATTTTTAACAAATTAAAATGATAATAAACAAGATTTCACATCCCATGCACCCGATGAAAATTTATTTTAATCAAATGGATACCAATTTCAGAGCCAAAGAAATAACGTATTATCAGAGCCATAAAATAAAAATTTGCTTAATTTTACTGTAAAAAATTTTAAATGAATTTTAATTTTATTTATTAATTCCCAAATTGAATGAAATAAATATGGAATTTTTCCTCTCAAGTTCTAAGCATTTTAATTCATTTCTATTTCAGAGATTTAAGTGAAAATATATTATTTTTTTATAGGCAAAATTTTAAAATATAAAAATTCTCTCCAAAATTTTCACTTTTGAGTTTGAGGGCAGCGACAACGAGTTACACGAACTAAAAGTGACATTTCTTCTCCCCTTTTTATAAAAAACTTCTCTCCCTCTCTTAAAATAAGCAACGGGCCGGCTTGCTTCTTCCTGCGGATGAATCTCTCCTTAAAATTAAAAGCTCAAACCCCTAAAATGGGTAAGACCAAGATAAAAGAAGAATTCTCTCCCAAAATTTATTAAATTTGAAAGCAAAAAACAAATTTTGTCTTTTTCAGCATTAAACTTTGTTTATAAGGGAAAGGAATTGCAAAAAAATTTTTCTAGAACACTAGCTACCAAATCAAATCAATTTTATTTTTCATATTAAATAATAATATAGTCTCGCACTTGGCGAATGTATAAATAATTGTGTCTTTGTCTCTCTCTTCTTTTTTTAGTTTTAGAGCATTTAGTTTAATAATAAATTTACAAAACCCCAAGTTATGACACTAGCTACCACAAAATTGGAATTCTTTTAATAAAATATAAGGAGCATAAGGAGATCTTTATCGTTTTATTAAACAAAATGTAAAGGATAGGCTACTAATTATAATTTTATTATTTTAGCTCCCCAGATGGTTAGAATCAAAATCGAAACATAGTGTTAAAATATCTTGAAAAAAAAAAAAAAAAAATACCAAGTATTTCATTTCTATCTCGTGGAAATAAACAATTTTTATATATCCTATATATATTTCTGATATAGTAGCAACATTTAATTATTGAAAGGACATGTTCAAAAGTAGAAAATATTTTGGTTTGGTGAGATACCACAACAGAATAACAAATAGTTTCTGGTTGTGAAATGTCAAATAAGTGAAAAAAAAAAGTGCATGCCATTAAATTGCGAGCAGAGAATGCATCGGTTGCAAATGGAATGAACTAGGGGCCAAGTAAGCGGAGATGGGGGTGAGATTTTTGGGACAGCGTCCGGCGCCATTGCGGCGATTGTGAGACGCGTCCGGGGTGATAACAGCCTCAATCAAATAGAAGCCTCGTTCCCGTTTATTTCCCTCGGGACTCGGACATTTAGTGCTAGTGGGTCCAATGAAATTTGCAAATATTTGAGTTCCCAGAATTACAAAGCCTGTGAATCTGCCAACTAAAAAGCATATTTCATATTTTCTATGAAAATATTTTGATTTCAAGTGAGAAAGTCATTTAGATAATACCATATTAGGAATTAAAATTAGATTAGATTAGGATTAGGAAGGAAGGGTGCGTATATTACATGATTTTTTCTGAAAGCTTATGATAAAAAAATCTAACCATTTCTTATGTATTTTTGTAAAATTTTAAAATTTCTTGAATTATTATTTTCAAAAAATGAAGTTATGTTAAAATTACGTTTCTCGATTTTCCTCTTTGTTATATATAACGTTGGAGAAGGCGAGGAGCCGAGAAGATAAGGAGTTAAGCTTATTTTCTGAGTTAAAGGTAATCCGGAATCAAATCACCTCATAGCAAAACTTTAAATGAGTCGTTCTCCTGGAGAAGGTGAACCTTCCCCAGTATTAGAACCAGTAAAAATACTCTCCAAAGAATATCAATAATATATCAATTCCTGACACAATTGACTGAAACTATGTATCGTTTATTATTGCTAACTAGTATTAATATTAATAAAACTAATCAATTTTCCTTTGCTCTTGTTCTTCCTGGTTGTATGTGACCATCAAAGGTCTCATTTTCAAAAAAAATATTATTTCGGTTTTTCGATATCGGAAGCCTTTTATTTATGGTTAATTATATTTATTATTAATTTAGATTCTATCTTCTTTCTTAAAGTCATTAAATAATTTATACTCTAAGCTTTTTTTGAATATGAGTCGAATAAATAGGTTTACTTCTTAATCCACTAAAAAAGTATTTTTTTAATAAGTATTTAACTATAAAATTATAATAAACGAACAAATATTTATAAAAAGAGATCACTAATAATAATTATTATTATAATAAAAAGATATATCTGTCTGTATGTCCTCATTAAAAAATAAATTTAGACAATTTATTAACATTAGGGGGTCGAGAAAGCCAAAGGTGGGCTGCCAAACTCACAAATAAATATATTTGATTAATTTTATCATATTTATATTATTTTCTCAATTTTTTATATATGTTATTTTTGAAATTTTATATTTTAGATAGCTATATTTTATATAAAGAAAAATGATTGTGGAAAATATAAAAAATTTATTAAAAATTAAATAGACAAATTTCAAAAACATCCCTCTATGAATCTCTTTGAATAATACATGATATAAATGATACACGATATTTTATTATTGTTTTTGTGGAATAAGTAAAAAAAAATTGATTCATTGAATCACAAGGGCATTCGTTAAATGTACATTGACATTTTAATGCAAATATAATTTATTTTGCTTATTCTACATGTTTCAGATTGCTATATAGATTTAAAATAAAAGTTATGCTTCATTAGGTTTTGAAATTAGTGGATTAATGCAAATTTGTTATTAAATGTTTTAATTTCCGAAATACAAAACATAAATAATAAATATATTTTAAGTAAAAAAAAAATGTAATCATTATTTTCAAATGATAATTAACTTTTCATAAAAGTGATTTTTTAAGTGATTCCTTAGTAAAATATATTGTTTATAGTTTAATCAAATTCATGAAAAGATCGCCAATAACGTTAGGGAATCTGCCATCTATTATGCAAATCAAATTTATGAATCCAACCATTTTCAACAAAGATTGACATCTCGGGTTCTCATGCAACTCTCTGAGATAGTGAGCCCTTCTCTGTAAGGATTTTTCTTCAATGATGTATTCTTCGAAATGGATTGAGAGCTGAATTATAGAAGCGAAAAGCGAGAAAGTCACAAAATTGTTTTTTGAACTCAGAAAATATTAAAAAGTAAATTCGTAAAAGCCGCTGAATTGCTAAAAATGCCTTTGGACTTTACCATGAGGGAGGTTACGAAGCAAAATAGTAATAGAGACAAAATTGAAGAAAACCTTTTTCAGAACCTTTAGCTCAATCTATATCAAAATTATTGAGATTATAAAACCGTCGAGGGCGATACACCTAAGTTGGCAGAAATTATTTTATTAAAATATTTAGGCCTTGTAGTTTCTTCTCGCTCGTTTCAGTTATTTATATCAGGGACTGATCATATGCAATTAGGAAGAGCGAGGGTGAGTCTGAAAAATTAAAAAGATTTTTAGAAATGCTTAGTGAGGTTAGACTTGAATGATTAGAGATTATATAATAGGTTTTGGAAAAAATAATAGCAGGAAGATTGTTCCAGGCGCAGAAAATCATGGAATTGACTATTACTACTAAAGTTTCTTTTTTAAAAGAAAAAATATTCCCAGCAATAATAAACGATATATAGCTTCATATGGCAATCATTTGTGCCAAGAATTGACAAGTTGTGATTTCTCTAGAGAGTATCTTTCATGGGAATAATACTAGAGTGGGTTTGCGTTACCTTCTACAGGAGGAGACAGCTGTATTTGTTGAATAAGAGGTGAATTAGAACCTGAGGCGCCTTCAACTCAGGATTATAAGCTTAGCTGCTTTATCCCCTCATCTTCTCAGTCATTTTCTTCTACAGGTGTATTGAAACTAACTAAATAAATGAAGAGTTTTAAAATTAAATTCATTTTTTTTTTGTTAATTCTCGTAAAATAAATAAATAAATTTGAGATTTCTTTTGAAAAAGTAATTTTAATCTTTTCTAAGATAATATAAAATCCTTGGACCCACTAGTAGAGTCCGAGACTTCAACTTTAAGTTTTAATGCAAGTTAACTTGGGATGCACCGGAGTTCTAGCTGCACTAAATCCACAAGTCGTAAAGGCAGTTTCATTAAACTAGGAAACTCGTTAAATCCAATGGGTCAGTTAATATTATTAAAGAAATGGAAAAAATTAATCTCATATTATAATATCTTTCTAAAAGATTCAGTCAAAAAAATTGAATATTATCTTTAAAGATTATTTCCCTTTTAGAAATTAATTCAACCAGAAATTGGAATTTATATCCTCTGATTCACTTAATTAATTTATTAAATAATATACAATTTTTGAAAAATTAAAGAGGAACAACAAAGAGAAATTAAATTTCAATGTGCTGAGGTTTATCGTATTTTTTGCAATTATAAGGTTAACTAAGGAACCAGTGACCTAATTTTGATTATTTTTTGAGCGGAGAATTTTTCAAAGGAGATAACTAGGTAAATATTAAGTTAACCTATCAGTGGATTAACCGAGAACTTAAAACTGAGCAGTGAGCAACATTGGTAGTGATGTTTCAAGTTGAGATAAATACATTACCAAAGGGGGGTTTAGAGGGCTGGCCTCTGAATACAAAACTAAAAACAATAAATGAAAATAAAAGGCCTATCTCAAGATTCTTCTCCAAAAACCCAAACCCTTCCTCCCTCTTCATGACAGTCAAAATCTAGAACGAGGATATTTCCATTTTCTGTTTCATTAATAACCCAGGGAAAGGAGTATGGAGTGACCGAGATTAATCGAAGGGTCGTCCCCAGGGGTCTTCCTGAACGTCTTTTATTTTTAGTTTCTTAGGAGGGGGGATCGCGTGTCCTCTGAAGGGAACTAATTATTCAGGCCAGGATAATGAGAAAACAGGACAAAGGACCTTTAAAGTAACATAACATGAAACCCTTTGAACTCAACTCTACTTATCCAAAAAGGGCCTCATACTTCCATTGTTTGTCCATAATTATTTATTGATTTTTAAATTAAGATTTTAATTACAAATTTTCTTTTAAATTGTTTACTTTAAAATCATAATTAATCGAAGTTTATTAAATATAAATAGTACAATAAAATAAAAGAATTTAAAAAATAATATATTAATTAATCTTTGAAGGGAAGTCTGACATAGGTCAGGAAGGGTTGAGGTGGTTGGCCCTTTCATTGGGGAGAGTCGTTTAGGCAGTAAAGGCCCATTGTGATACCACTTGGGAGGGGGTTAGATTATCTCGCTTCGAATTGCATAATCAACGAGGTTTCATAATTATTCATTTTAATGATATAAAAAACAAATTAACGAGAAGTTTCTCTTGACATGACAAAATTGTAATTAGAAAATACCTATGAAAACAGAACAAACCAATATGTAATCATTAAAAAAAAAAAAAAAAAAAAAAAAAAAAAACGGATTTTAAAATTATTTTTTAATTTTGTTGATAAATTAGGTGTTTTTCATTTTACAGATAAATTAATCTATTTTAAAAAATAATTTAGTGAATATTTCTCCTGAAAGTTAAACTTGATCAAGAGATGAAAAAAGTTTTAATTAAAACCATATTACTTTCATGCTAATTTATTAATTATTTTGTAATTGATTAAATATATGTGACCTTGATAGATTAGAAAATTTATTTTCTACATTGAACTGTTTTAAATGTTTTTTTTTTTTTTTTTTTTTATTTATTTATGTAGTACGATGATTAGATATCATTAAACATTAAAGTTAAACGTTTTGCAATATGAATTCAATATCAAAATATAATGTATATTGCAATAGAGGAGACCAAAATCTATAATAAAATATAATTGATCATGTAACGAATAAAATATAAAACACTAATGGAATTATATTATGAAAATTAGAATAATTGACTTTCCGAATGTTTTATTTTAAGGTCAATTAGAGCTAAAACAAAATTTACATTTTAAATTGTGGAAAGTTAATATTAATATTTGAATGAAATGTGGCTTTATTAAAGTAATTAGATGGGTTGATGATTTGGGAGGGGGATGAATGCTTGCAGGGAAATATTGATTGATTGTAACCAGGAGAAAATTTATAGAGCAGCCCTATTCAGTAAATTAATAACGTAAAAAAGAAATGATTGATAATATAAATATTTTATAAATAAAACTTAAATACTTAAAATATTTTTTAACCTTGAGATTTTTATTTAAATTTATCCTGACAGTTTCCATTGAGCCACTTTAATCCCATTTCATTTTTGCTAGACGGCATATCTTACTCATGATTGGTTGACTAACCTTTCGATTGGTGCGGAGAATTTTTCTTCAACCGAAAACGCCCCCCCTCCCCCTCCCCTATTAAACAAAAATCCTGACTAAAAAATTCTTAGGTCGCTGAGAATTACATTACTTGGATAAATTAAAGTGTTTCAAAAATGGAAAATATTTTTAAAGTTTCAATGAAGTAATATCAATAATATCTATAAGCCCGATATGATTAAATAATGACCTGCCCCCTCCCATCTGGACGATATATATATAATCTATAATATAGGCTAGATTTTATTTTTTTTTTTAAATATTAAAAAATATTAGAGACCAGTTTAAAAATCAAATAAAGGCAGCAACATAATTTCCGTTATTTTATGAACTATTTGAATCTATGGAACAATAAATGGTGTTGAATAATACATACATCGGAAATTAAATTTTTGTCTTTTTAAATTAAACGTCCAATATAAATATTATTATTGTGGAATTTTTATCCTTATTTTTCTAGAGGGGATTTATTTCTCTAGAGAATTCAAGAAATACAAGTTTTGTTGGTGTAGGTAAGTTTGATTGTAGAATGTCATCCGTTCACCAACTGATGTCAAGGGAAATGCCAACATCGCATGAAAAAAAATTCCTTTTGAAAAGTTTTGATTCCCTAGAACCAACCTAGAAAACAATGTCTTGTTTTTTCCTTATTCGGATGGATATTTTTTTCTACTTCTAGAAATCATATTTTGATGATCAGAGCTAAGAGAAAAATGTATATATTTATTCTTGTCCATTCCCGAAAGTCAAAAATTAGTGAGCTTTTGTATTAAATAGGATGTTGCTGTCAGTAAAATAAAACAAGGTGCAACCAAATATATTTGTTTTATTTTTATCTATTCTACTAACATTTTGACCATAATAGTCGAGTTAGCCACTAGAGGTGTTATAATCGCTGGAAATCATACTATAATTTATTAATTTTTAATTTCGTTTAAATAGGTTTTTTGGAAAAAGATACAAATATTTTTTTTTTAAACAAAAACTGTTCAAAACATTGAATAGAACAAATGTTTAGATGGGAATTAAATATTTCACTAAAGTTAATATTTGAAGCGATATTTTGATTCTTCAGGTTTCAATTGAAGTACCCCTGAAAATGGGTCGATTTTGCCTAGTTTTAATATAATGTATATACATATGTATATACGCATATATACAAAATTTTAGATCTCTAGCTTATTAACAAGGACATCAAAAATGTTCAGGACCACGAAGGTCAGCAGGACGACATACAGAGAGACAAAGCAAGTTAAATAAAAACGTTTAAAAATACATTTGCATATCTAGTTTTCTTTTATCTCCAGCATCTCATAAAAACATATATTTATAATTTAAAAAATTTTATTTATTTCCAGGGTTTAGTGAAATCACCCCGCTGAAGTTCGGTCGTAGTCCCGTACTTAAAACTTCTTTTGTTTATTTATTCGAACTAGCGAAATCTATATTGTGTACATCCTGGTCTATCTAAAAAAATATTTAATAGAGAAGGGATGCTCTTAAAACGGGGTGTAGCCTACACTCTTTCGAAGAGTACTTAATTGAGAGAGAACGCCCTTTATAGAAAACGACGTGGTTCAGTAACTCCATCTCCTTTTAGACGCATATTCAGAAAAATCTTAACTTAAGGAAAATTTTTTCTTAGTTTATTTTTTATCTTAAATTTTTTTTGGATGAAATTTTTCTTTGTTTAATTAAAAGAATTAAGGAAGATCTTTGAATTAGCCACTTAAGAAAAATTTTAATACAATAAATTTTACACTCTATAACAAAGCAAAGTAAAAAGTAAAGGTTAAGATTTTTTTTCTTTAGAATACTGATCTGTTAGTTGGGGCTTAATGTAGTGAAGAAGCCAATAAATAAAGCTAAGATATATATATATACCGTAATATATATGGATGCGATATTAAAAACAAACAATTGGATTCTTTTTGAACATATTTACATTATAATTTTTTTTACATTCATAATTTTTTTTTTTATTCGGATCTTAAAAGTAAATAAAAACATTTCTTGAGAGTGATTTTTTTTTTAGCTTCTACGACATGAAAAAAATGAGAAGAGGACACGTTGAGTTGGAAACTTTTTCGGGACAAGATAGTCTCAGTAATTCGGAAGGACTGAAGGGGAAACAACGACGGCCGCTTGACAAGATGGTCCAGGCCAGCTAACATCCGAGAGCATCTCCATTGCTCTCTTCCTAACGTCCTAAAAATCCCAGCTAGCAAAGAACGAGTCAGTCATCCGATCGAAGACACGCGGTCGAGAGACAAGACAAGATTAAAAACTTTGCACATTCTTTTGTTCTAACCACGTCACTTGTGGTGGCATGTCTTTTTATAAATGCAAGAGGCTGAAAAAATGGAGCCGAAGGGAAAGAAAGAGAAGAAAAAAAAAAACAGAATAAAAGCATGGTAGAATGAAACTTTAATGTGTCCAAACTTCTCGATGGCTGCAACTGTCACATTTAAGTTGTTCGATTAATTTACGAAAGAAGAAACGAAACAAGTCATCCAACTTGAAACTTTGATACTTTTGGTCAAAAATCATGAAAAAAGTTGTGATAAATTAATTTATCAGTAAATAATAATAAAACAAATTTTTTTTAAGTCTTTTTCGGCATTTAGACTCCGTCCCTTATTTATTTAAATTAATTGGTAACCAATATAATTTAAATAAATTTTAGTCGCTTAGTACGGAAAGCGAACCATTGACCTTTGAGCATGAAGACCTCTAGCTCTGCAGCAAGGGACGGGGCAATATAACGAATTATTTCAGATAAAATATCACACTAATTTAAACTATAAAAAGGGGAATGTTTGTTAAAACAAATTTGGAATCAAATTTAAGAGTTAAGAGAAAACCATAACAAGTCATAAATAATCAAGTAAAAAATTTTGAAAAAGTAAAAATATTGTTAAAAATTTACTTTTATTATAGACCTATGTAAATGAATTATTATAAAATGTAGGCTTTTAATTTATTTAATAGGGAATAAATTTGAGACCTCAGGCGAGGAAGCGTTCAATCAAAATCCATAGTTAACGATGGAAACCCAGTAAAATAAATGACATGACAACGTCATTTGAACGGAAAATGGATACCAGTGCATATTAATTATGTCGCATAATCAGAGATAAAATGTACGATCATGATTTGGGAAATGTGTACGAATATATATATATGTACAAATATAAATTCAAGAAAAATGTTTATATATTGTTTACTGATATTTACAACCAATCTATTAATAATAGTTATTTAATATATTAAAGGTTTAAAGGAAAGTTTATTTAGCAATAAATACTGAAATAATGAAAACGATTTATATTGCCTGCCAATTAATATAAATAAATAAGAACGGGATCTAAATAGCTTCAGTTGTCGAAAAAGACAAAAAAAAAAATTAAAAGAATAATATTTTGGTTTAAGGAAAAAAATTGGGATCTGTTGAGATTTGAACGAGAAACTTTGAAGACTCACCAGGCTACTGCAACTGTTAGGATGTAACTTAGTATAAACATCAAATTTTCGAGTAGTATTTCAAGAAGATATACTTTGGTTCAACTTATAAAATATATTGTATTAATTTATTTCAAAACTATGATTTAAATGATAAATTCACGAAGTTTAATTAAATTTAGCGTTTTCTTGTTATTAATTAAGGTATAATAATGTTTCACAGAGTAGAGGATTTAAGTTGGACTGTGATTAGATAAGCTATTTAACTTAATTTAGCTTTATCTAATTCTGAGATGTATAGATCAAAAAGGAATTTAGTTTGAGAAGCTTCAGCTTACACTTGCAGCTCAGGGATGAGATTAATTCAATTTGGCGAAGCTCCTCATTAAAGGCATCCAATAGGAGGCATTATCAAATTAATATCGCAATAAATATTCACTTTTATTAAAGAGAAAAATTGAAAAATTTATTTTATTTTAAATATGTTTTTATGAATAATAGCATTAATAGAAATTAATTTTTATAGATCTATAGAAATTGAGGCATTGAAATCATAAGAATTTTAACTATAGGAGATTTTTACTTCTTGAGTTAGATTTAAGCTGTTTAACAATGTTTTTAGAGTGAAGTTGCCGGTTTGGTGAGTAATTCTATTGGACTCGGAAAGATTTAATTTTCTTTTGTTGGGAAAATGTTTCTTTAACCTTAGAAATTTTCTTTCACTCTATATTAAAAAAATATATGTATTTTATAAAAAAATATAATAAAAGGTATTGATTGATTAATTAAAAATTTTTAGTAGGTATAATGGAAAGCAATTTTTCTAAGATATCGATTTCCATGTCTGATGACTTAATTATTTTTGAAAAGAATTTAAAAAATTTTGATATCAAATCTAAATGATTAAAAACACAAAACGAATCCACTAAATTTAGTTTTGATTCATACAAAAACAAAAATACAATGGAATTCGATGATTTAGGGAAAAAGTTTTTCTTATCAATGTACCTAAATAAAAATTTTAAATATGTTTTGAAGACATTTCCATCATTCAACAATTTTTAGAACATCGAAAAGAGAAAAATGTTTTTTTTTTTTTTTTGTTTTTACATATATTTCCATTAAAAACTCAACTTCAAATTTTTCTTTTATTATTCCATAGATAAGTAAAAGATAGATAAGAGAAAGTAAAAAGATCTCAGGAGTTCAGGCATTTAAATTGCGTATCGAGTAGGTTATTTAGCATAGCTGTATAGTTATCAGCTCGACTTCCCCTTGGGAGAGGAGATGGCACGTGCGATAGTCAAGTTCAATTACTGGCCGAGTGGTCAGCCCTTTATATAAAGTTGAGAACATTCTTCGAAGGTAGGGGTGATTAATTGGTTTATCATTCCCTAAGCAGCTTCTGGAAGATACATCTTCCTTTCCTCTCTGATCGATACATATTAGCGTTACTCAAATAAGTAAATTCGACGCATTCCTCGTTACTACGGTATAAATTTTCCATGAACTTTAACGATAATTTTAAAGGAAAATTTGATTTAAATTTAACTAAGAATTGCTTAGAAATCTTTATAGATTAAAATAAAAAAAAATATTCTTCCGTAAAAAGAGGGACCAAAAGTTTTTGAGTTTTTTATTTTTCTATCAGTTTAATTTCTGGGGGCAATATTAAGGTGAGAGTGATCACAAATTTCAGCGTATTTAATTATTTTGAGGGTATTTAAAATAAATATTCAGTAAAAGTCCGAATACTTGAAACAATTCAAAGAAATATATGAAATTATGATTTTATTGTAAATACACCATCTAGTATCATATTGTTATATTTTAGGCAAGAAAAAAAACAGATACCATCTTATTTATTCTTTTATTTTACCCATTCACAGTGAAATGATATGCATCCTCCCTTGTAGAATTTAGTAAATTCGAAATGTCTTCAAATCTCTTTTTCCCCTCAAAGGAACAACTCGGATGGAATATTGGAACATGTTCATCAGTTGACGTGTCCAAAGGGAGAGCAAGGGTTTGTAAAAAAAAAAAAAAAAAAAAAGAGCGGTCAGCTATCAAATAGAGGGAGCCAGATACTTAATCTCTAATCCGGCAAGCGAATAAACAACAAAGCAGGAATTGTGAGATAACACAAAATAAATCGATGTTTATTTTTCAACAATTTGATAAACGAATAATATAGAAAGGGATTAATTTTTGGAAGTAGGAACTGGAGGGTCCGTTTCGATTAGAGTCAATGTTATTTCATTTTATAGAGAAAAGGGCTTAAAATCTACATCTGGATCAACTAATCGGTTATATTATTTGTTTGATTTATGTACAGCTTTTGTAGGATTAAATTTATTTTAACTATAGATATTTATTTCTCTTATTATTATATTTTAATTTATATTCATTTATAATAAATGAAATAGGAAGAATTGAGAAATAAAATAACAAAAATTATTATGATTAGAGAACAGATTAATACGAAATAAAAAGGCTAAAATATCTAATTAAGCCTAATATATAAAACATTTCAATTAAAAAAAATTATTTGGCATATAATTTACATCCCCCATTATCTTTATTAAAATTCTCAAATGATATATTAAAGTATTTCCTTTCATATGCTGAAAATAGAGAAAAGACTTGTAATCAAACCGATACAATAATGTTATTAAAGAGAAGATAGATTATATTTTCCCTATGATTGGTCAGAAATTGATTAAAATTATAGTATTATAAAAAAATTTAATTTAGATATAAAACTTCTCCTGCATAAATATCAAACATTCTGTTTCGAAATTAAATAGTTTCATACAGAATTCATATTGAAAATAATATTTTTTCCAAACGAAAGTAAGAACAATTTTGCATATGGGTATTATTTTCCCTAAGTTATAGGTTTAAACTTCAAAATAAAATACTAATCCTGCTTCATAGATAAATGGTATAAGTTGAGAAATAAAAATTTTATTGAGATATAAATGAAAAAATTCGACGATTATTTCTGAATTATGACATAAACACATTATAATATGGATATTTTCAATTTCGTGAGTGCGAAAATGCACTAAGAATTGTTAAATAAAGCTAACTTTTAATTTATTATCAATTTTAGAATTTAATATTTCAACGATTTATATTCGGAAATCAATAGATCTCAGTCAATTAATCAATACGATTTGTGCGATTCATAGAGCACCTCGAGTGGAGAATAATAACGTTGTACGTGGCATTCAATTAATGTGGGTCATGTTAGTTATGCGCTAGTAGGAGCAGACATGGAGCTGGGACAGGTATACCTGTTCTGGAATGCACCTCCCTGTCAGGAGCTTCTGATATATATCTATAATTATGTCCATATGTAGATAGTTTATAGCAGGGATGTCAAACTCATTGAAACTCGCGGACCACTTGTATCACAAAATATTTTGTTGCTAAATCTGCTGCACTAAGTTTTATCAAAATAAGTAAAAGTAAACAAGGAGTAGAAAAAAAGGTGATGAGGAATTTTGGAAAAATATTTGTACAATTACGACCTTAGACAAGAAAATCTCTCTAGAAAAAAAAAAAAAAAGGAGAGAAATAAAAAAAAGTGGACATTATAGAAGGCTCCGAATCAAATAAGATTCTTAAGAAAAAAAATAGAAAAATTCGAGGTGGTCTATATATTATATTGCAGAGCTTCGTGGTGAAAAAAATGAAAAATCACAGAAAATTTGTTGGACTATCGAAGCTCCCTTCAATTTCAACTATGAGAGGCAAAAAAAGAGAGAATGGAATTCTCTTTGTTCTCTTAAAAAAAAAGATTATATTTTAAATCAATAAATATCATAGATTTTTTTTTTTTATAAATAACGCATGATGAAATATGCCAATTAGCAAAGGGGATAAAATAATGGACTTTTAAAAACTGAATTCAAATGAATACGACTTAAATCCACATTTTGTAAAAAAAACATCCAATTCTATTATTCATTGATGGCTCAGTAAAAAACCTCTGAAAATTCCGAAGAAAACTATCCCCTTGAATAACCACAATGTGGCATTCGAAAACAGTGAAGAGACAAGATATCTATTTGGATCTTTTAAAAAAGCATAATATATATTTTGAATGACCCAGATTGCTGTGAAAAAATAAAAAATTCCTTTTTTAAATTCTCATTAAAATATTCATATTTTCAGATGGTTTTTTTCCCTTTCTAAAAATTTACAGTTCATATTCTATAAGTGAAAGAGAAAGATAACGTTAAAATTTATAATGTTTTTAGAGGGAGTGGATAATAAAATCCTATTATGATCCCATCATTTTTCGTTTTAATCAAATTCATTTTAAATTATAAAGATCTTGTTTATTTTATTTAAATCCCTTCCATCGAGTTATTTGAATAACTTTTATCGACTAAAATGCGGCGATGCTTAAAATAAGTTACCAAATATAAATAAGTGCCTCATTTTCGAGGCGTTAAGACATGTTATTATAGCAGGCCGATATTAACGCACACAAAATGGTGAAATTTGCCCTGGATATAGGCTGACGGTTTTATTGGAGCTAAAAGCTTGTTGATTTTGGTTACTTTTTTAGAATGGAATGGGAAGTGTAAAGGAAGGGAAGATCTATACATTGGCGGGGAGAGATAACGCAAGCGAGCTTTTTGTCAAAGATTTGCTGCAAAAAAGTCTTATATGACAAACAGGGGGATGAGAGAGAAGGGAGAGGGGACTAAAACCCATTCACAGACACAAACATCCACACACAAATACCAACACCCGGAATGAGTCTCTCTCACTGTGTGGGACAGGCGAAGATTAATAGTGGCTGTTCTGGTCTGATATGCTGATAAGGCGATATTGTGATATTGTGATATCCCTTCGCAGACATTTCGCACAATCACGTAGCCCACAAATACATACGAGAGATATTGGCAGTGGTCAGATGAATCATTTATCAAAATAGCCGATCACTGTCCATCTCATCGTTGATGGCCAATTGTCCTTTTTTTTTTTAAGAATATTCTATATTTGATTATATAACGGAAGGGCCTAAATGGATTATCCTCAAGATGAAGTAATAAGTATTATTATATTATATCATGCGGAGTGCCGTGAATATTTCAAAAATATATTTAAATTATATCAAAAAGTAAAAATAAAAAGTTATTAATTACTGCTATTTAATTCTGGGAGAATATATCTTACAAGTATAATAAACAAAAGAGAGCGCAGGAGAAAATTTTTTAGTTGAATTTAAAATTAAAGCTGACTATTCTGGACATTGAGTGAAAGTGAGGGAGAGACGGCAATATTATTTTTTCCTTTTAAATATTAATTTTAATTAATACTGTTATATAAATAGAGTAATTATTTTTGTTACTTTTCTTACTTTCCTCATTAGGATAGAAATAATTAGATGAGGAGTGTCTATACTATTTGATTATTACTAAGTTCATTAAATAAGAAATTAATTTCATGTAAATAGAAGAAAGATATTTGATCTTTTTCATTTAATTTATAATTACATCATTTATTTAAATGAATAATATTATTAATTAATAATGGAATGCACGAATTCGTTCGTGCCCTGTCCCTTGGTGCGGAGCTAGAGGTGTGGTTTCACATACCAAAGGTCACTGATTCGCTTCCCGTCCTTAGCGACAAATTTTTATTTATATTATATTGGCTATCAACTAATATAAATAAATAAGGACAGATTAAATGGCCTCCGATGCCAAAAAAAAACTTAAAAAAAAAACAATTCGTTCGTTTTTGCTTACAGGAGGTGAGGCAACCCAAATAACTAATATATTGATTCGTTTCTCTAAAGTCCCTCTAGAGTGAATTTTACATGCTCAATTGTTAATTTCTAATAAAATTTTACTAATAGACGCGCGACTTTGAAGAAATGAATCGACAAATGCATTAATGTATTGGTCATTTGAGTTGCCTTGCACCAATAAAATAATTTCGCTTGATCCACCAGCAAAATATACACACAAAAATTATTTTATTAGAACCAATTTCTACAATCCATAGTTGTAGTATTGCAGTAACAATATTTTCAAGTGAATTGTTAAAATTTTTCGTCATTTAAAGCTATTTCGACATATTTATTTAAATTGATAGTAAATATAATTTAAATAGGATGGGAATTGAACTACTAACTCTTAGATTATGAAGTAAGAGCTTTCCTTCTGATGGAAGAAAATTTGTTTAAATGATATTTTGTTTCAATCCAAAGTTCAAAACAATTCAAATAGAACTTCCAAAGAAAAATTAACAGATCTTTCATTCTACTTGTAAGATAAAATGAGAACCCACCTCAGTAATTTATGTTCAAAAGCTAAACAACTATAAGTTCTTTTTAAATTAACAATCCATCAGCCCCATCTTCCTGTGTATTTTAAAATATAATTTTCATTTCATTTGGACCGTATAGGCCCACCTACCGGGGTCCCCGTTTATTTACCCGAGGTGCTTACGTGTACGGA
>JAAAKE020092599.1:0-20339 GCA_010014785.2 Anisolabis maritima | reverse complement strand
GTATTTTAGCTGAAATCATATAAGTTGCAATATATATATATATATATATATATATATATATATATATATATATTTAATAATAAATCTCTTTTTAAAACCAACAAAAGAGATTGAGATTTTTGTAAATTATTTTACAATGATTTGTTTGCTAATTTTCCTTGAATAAAGTATAAAGATCGAACGAGTTTATAAGATGAAATTATAAAGCATGTAGACGTTCTTCAATATTATTTAGGATATCATCTGATCTTTGCTACCGAAATCAAAGGCCAGGTGATATAAATAAAATAATATTGTATATTATATAAAGTTAAGGTCTTTTCATTTCATACAAATAAACTAACAGGATAAAATAGGAAAAAATTTTATTTAAATGAAATTTAAAGAGTATTTTAAAAATTAATATTCTAAATTAATTCTATAATTAATTATAGAATTATAAATATTTATATATATTTAAACATTAGTGAAATTTTAGGATTAAAAAATTCATCCATAAGGACAAATCATTTTTGAAAATGTTGATTCAATTTATTTATAGAAAATATAAGAACAAATGACATCATCGTTGTAATTTTTTCAATTTTCTAAATATATCGATAATAATCATAATTTCCTCTAATGGTGCATAAATCCATGTTCATGTAAATAACTAATTAAATAATGTGAATATTTTTCAAACAAATGTCTATTTTTAAATTTATTTATATTTTTCAACTCATATCCTAATAAATATTTTTTTAGTGCTTCAAGATCTGGGATTTAGATGCTAGAGGCTATCATAAAAGTATGTGGCGTTTACATTATAAGTCACGACATCTCATGGTTGTTGGAGTGCCTAATTCTGAATATAGGTAACTAATTTTATTTATTTGTTATTTTATAAATAATTAAAATATCCGTTGATCGAAAATTTTTTTTTTTAATTAATTCGGCCGCGCTTCACTTCATTAATTCATGAAAATAATCTCTGATTATTTTAGTAGATGGATGTAAGCCATGCGTTGTAAAAAAGAAACTCTAAAATAAAGTTTTATTTTTCAATTCTTTTTTATTCTAACTAATTTTTTGATTTATCTTTCAGTATATACAAACCAGCTAACGTCACGCCCATCTTCTTACAAGATAAAGGTAAACTGAGATAGCATTAGTTGAGAGCCGGATTGCCGGCGTCTTTTTAACTTGTCTGAATCTCACTCAACTCCTCTGCATTTGAATCGTTCTCTTGATTGATTGATATGGATGCAGTGATTTGGTGAGCGAGTTTTTTTTTCTGACAATAACAAGTTTTTCTACGAAAGATCAAATTTGGTTTCTAATAATAAAAAAATAATCTTGGTGACTCGTATATAAAATGAAATTATAAAACACTTGGCATATTTGTTTTTAAAACAATTACTGTGATGTTAAAATTAAGATTAATTAGTTTTATAAATAATTTCTCAGTTTCTTCTTTTTTTTAAAGGAGCTTTTCATAAAATAAAATAAACCTAAGCTGGTTTATACTTCCTAAGAGGGCATTTTTGTTTGTTCAATTTAATCCTATCACGATTAAAAATAAATTTTTAAAATAGTTTTCATTTTTTTTTCTTATTGATAGAAATAGTTACACCTGTTAGTATTCCCCCCCCCCCTCAATGTAATTTAAATTTAAAAAAAATAAAAAATAAAAAACTGAATGGTTCATAAAAATATATTTCTATAATATTTTATTTTCTAAAATTTTCTCCACAGATATAGTGTCTTGTTAAACATTTTAAAATGCATTTCTTTAAAATAATTATTTATTTTTCTGACTGATGTTTCTATTTCTAATCCATTCAGATTAAAACAAAAGAAAAAAAAGTTCATATTTTTTTATTTACAAGCTCGAATTTTATTTTAATTTCACTAGACATAGACCCATCTATTAGAATTCCCTTATAAATATTCGAAATATCCATATAATAATTATTCTAATTTAACGATCAACAAGTGTAAAAAGGTTATAAAATAGAAATTGACCATTTAAGAATAAATGAAGAAAGAATGAAACATCAGTCTTTGAATAAATAAAAATATAATAAAATGCTGAATTTTTTGTTAATTTCTCCTTATCATATCTTATAAGACTTAAACTGTAGTGCCTCTAAGCTTTTAATATATATTCAATTTATTTACATAACTTTAGCTGGTTATAAAAAAAAAAATGAAATGTTTACGTTTGATATATATATTTTTTTTTAATTAATGCATTAGGCATTCACCCCGTGCCTCTATATAGTCATTTAAAAATGAAATAAATGCCCTGACGAAAAAGTTAATTTTTTGTCTTTTCACATTAAATATATTAAAATGTAAATAGCGAGAGTATATAAATATATGTTATATATTACATACTAGATAAATGTTTTTATTTTGATGAATATGAGTTTTTATTTCAGATGATATTTTATGAAGCATTCAGTTGTTTAATTTAAATTTTTTTATTTAAATATTAGTATTAAGAGAAATGTACTTATATATATAAATTTTTATGAATTGCTCCTTAAAAACTTATTTAAAAAAGACTTATAATTTTTTTATTTAATATAAAAATTATAATTTGAATTATATCTCTATTTTTCAAATTCATAAATCATAGTCAATATACTCTTTCAAAATATATAAAAAATAATTGTCAAATATAACATTATTACTAATAAATAAGAAGAGATAAAAATTATAAGTCTTAACTAGATATGGGAATTCGTTTGATAACTGGAATTCGGTTTTCATGATATTTTTAAAAATATATACGTTTTCACAGTTATCCCGAAGCTTATTAAATTAAATTATAACTTTTAATGTTTATATATAAATTTATAAGTACAACCAGACATCTGTTTAGGAATTATATATATATATAGCATTTTTTACTTAATAAATAAGAGAAATTGTCGATTTTAATAACTGGAAATTTTATATAGATAAAGAATTCACTTTTGAATACATCTAACGAGGATAATGAGATTTAATTTCTGCTTCCGAGAAATAATTTAATCTTCATCCAAAATTTTATTAGGTCTAGGATTTCTGATCTTATCGGCAGAGTATGCGGATTTTCAAAGTCATAACTTAATATAAAGGAGACTCTCAAATACTATTTAAATTGTCGCAAAATTTTTTTACCATTCATCTTATTTTCTTTTACTTTTTTCCACAATTTGTTAATTAATGATATTTGCCAGAGAACGATGTCATATCACTCGTTATTTTTTTTTAAATTTTTATTTTCAGAAGGTAGGTAATTTAGACTCTCACGATTATTCTTATTATAAATACATTTTTTTGTCATTATTCGTGGTTTATTTTAGTAATTAATAATACAAAAAATGATAGTAATATACAATAATACAATGTTTCGGCTACCGTCTTCACTTCGACAAGTAACTCATTTTTCTAATGATTATTTTAACTCCTATCAGAAAATTTTATAATTTTAAAAACCCTCCCTTCTGCTTTTGCACATATATACTGTAGACAAAATCTTCATAAATAATCTAAATTATAAAATTATATTATATATATATATATATATATATATGATTTTGTTAATGTCATATCAATAAGAATTAATTAAGCGTTTAAATTTTGGTGGTTTAATTGAGCTCTAATTGAGTGAAAAATATTCCACTGATTTGATAAAAATTGTACAATTTTTCAAAGAAAACCAAAAAAGGCTGGTCATGCATTTCAAATAATTTTCTCCATTCAGTCTACTGATGAAAATCAAAAGTTTAATTTATTCTTCATTTCATAATTTGTTAGATAATTAGACCTACGCTTAAGCGTAGGGTTGATTTTAGGTCTTTTAATAAACTCGAACCCCAAACGTAGGCGCTTTTGGACGTAACAGTGATATACATCACCTTTTTCAAAAATATAATTTAAATCACTTTCACGACTTGAAATATCCATTTTTCAATATATTGCCACCATTGCAAACTAAAGCGATTTTGTTTTATTTAATTCAATCTAATGTTTCTTTTAATTGAAGGGCCTGGTTAGTGAACTTAGAGGGTCGAACTTGCGAGTTGTAAGCTTTACCTTCAAACCTGGTATCGAGCCCTACGATCCGAAATCCAAATGCTCAATATATTAATTAATATATTAGATTGCTTGTTAAGAGATACCTACGTAAACACGTTAGTTTCTCAACGCTATCTAGAGAGAGGTCTTGCTTTTCAACTACGCATACAGCTACGCCAAAAGATGTTTATGTTTTAAATTAATTCGCAATTGAAATTTTTCTTAGTTCATTCTTTTAAACGATTTCCCATATTTGATCAAAATCATTTGATGTTCATTATTAGGTTTGTTCCAAGAGCATGCAACAAGCAAATGCGCAGTATTTTTTTTTTTTTTTTTTGATCATCACTAATGCATGTACATATGCCTAACGGTTTCAAACAGTTGGGAACTGCTCTTCGAACAAACTTATTATAAATAAGAAGCCGGAATTTAATAAAAAATATTATACTCTCTGTTTAGACTAATTTTTGTTGTAATTGTTAAGCACGACTAGTCGTTTGTTTGTTGTTTAGATTGATAGTTAGTATTTTGAGAAAGATGAGCTGCTATTCTTCTATACATTGACTATGATTAATGAAAATAAATAATACTATTTATTTGAAAAATTACTTTTATAAATAATAAATATTGTAATAAAAATAATTCTAAACAGTCTGTTCTTTAATACTTTTTGTTTATGTTTCCATTATTCAATTTTTACGTTGAGCTTTGTTTGCCTTCTTTTTAAGGTATAAACTTGTTTTTGCAAAATCGAACCACAATCTTTTGTGCCATTCCCACGTTTCGATCAGAAATAGATGTTTCTCAATTTCTTGTTGCATTCACTGGATTTTTTTTATTTCATTATTTTTAATTAAAATTAATAATTTTATTTTCACGTTTCGTTTCTTTCTGAAATCAAATAATTACTGACACTTAAAAAATTTTATTTTTTTGTTTATAAATAAATGTTTTATTCATCAAGATTTAAAATTAATGAACATCTATTTTAATATTTTATCTCATATCAAAACATTTAAATTCAACATTTTCTTATTTAAATAAATCTCTTATTTTAAACCAAGTGTTAGTAATTATTGTGAAATAATATTTTTTATTAAATTAAATATACTCTTTTAGAAATAATATTGCAACCTAAACACTTTTAGTAAACTTAGTCATTTAAGGACAGACCGCAAAACATAAAAGAAAATATCAATTTCAAAAAGTATTTAGTCAGGTCTAGTCTTCTTTGACTATTTAACTAAATTATCATAAATAATAATAAAGGCTTTAGATATTGATATGGACGATGTATAAAATACATTAAATTTTGCTTTTAAAAAGACACTCGTTGAAAGAAAAGCTGAAACAAGTTTTAGATTAAATGAAATCTATCATTTCTTTTCTCTTATCGAGTATATAAAATATCTGTTCATTTTGAAAATATTATTTATTTATTTGACATTTATCTCTTTCTAATGAGAAATTGTTTCCTTTCTGCTTTCCATCTGTAGAACCCGTTGCGAGTATAATGAGGTAAAGAAGCTTAAAGTACTGTGGCTGTGCACACTCTACTCGATAGAAAAATATAATTTTTTAAAAGTTATATTTATATATTTTTTTAAAAGGCTTACAATTTCAAAAAGTAGTTTCGGTAGCGGCTTACTCTTGACTAGTCAATGAATGGTTCTCTCTTTTTGCTTGTACAATTATTCCACATATTCCAAAGATATTTAAAATAAATAGTTGATTTTTGAAAATTTGTAATAATTATATCAACATTCATTGGACACTGAAGAAGATAGGAACTCACTATCGAAACTTCTCTTTTTCTTTTTGTAAGCCTTTTAAAAAAAGGAATAAATATATTTTTGAACCACCAAAATAGGTGTGCTTCTTCTAAATAAAAAGCTACAATACTCAGTGTTTCAGACAAGTACAAGTACCAATCCAGATCTGTCTAGGATGATGGAGGTTCTATTAAGAGAGCGCTGAAAACGACACAATTCCTCATTAAAGAGAAAAAAATGGTAAATAAATAGCAGAAAGAACAAGGGAGGAAGGGGGAGGGATGAAAATTGGGTGATTCAAAATGATCCCGTGTTTATTTACTTTTTTTTAATTTTATAAATTTCTTTTTATTATTTTCCAAGACTTTCCCTGATTATTTTCCAAGATTTTCCATGAATAAATTAATCTATTAATTTTATCAAATATGCATTTAAACTTATATATTTTTTCATTATTTCATAACTCTTGATTCTAACTTTAATTGAATTCAAAATTATTTTTACAGATCATATGTTCATAAAAAATTGTTTAACTTATCAAAATACATGAAGAAAAACCATTATAATAATAATAATCAAACACTTGTTTAATATTTATTGGACCAGCTCAACCTGAATGCCGCCCAATTCATTGATTTTGCCATCTATTGTTCTTTCGACCTGAAATTCGAAAATAGATTCTTGTGACCAAATATCCTTTATATCAGTCGTGCATTGAACCGTTTGGAATGAATGGCCAGTGGAAAACTTGAAATAATTCTGTAAGTTAAAAAATATTTAATTAATTTTATACCATAAACAAGTAAATTAAAAAATGAGGCACTTGCGGGAGTCGAACCTGTGGTTTACGCCCATGCGTGTTTTAACCTAAAAAGTAAGCACCTCCTACTAGTTTATGATTTTCTGTTGTCTTATATAGCTGAAAAATAGAGGAGAAATTTGATTAAGGTCGACTCCCGCCTCATTTTTTTCATTTTACGCGTTTAAGGTCTTAACATTGTGAAATTAATATTTTCTAATATTTAGGAAAAATTGTTTCCTTTTCATTTATTTTTTAAATAATATTTTCAAGCTGAAAATTAAAGTTTTTTTGAGTTTTCGATAGCCATTTTTGTTCTTTGCCTAATATTTTTCTATATAAGCGTTTATAAAATATAAGATATAAATGATTAAAAGCAACATTTTAAATAGCTACTATCAGCAGCTCTTATGTTAGGCTCAGGAATTTTATCCGCCGTTTTTTTACAAGTGTCCTCAGTTGCTCGCCTTACTCCCCTGTACGAGGGTTGCCTTTTATATTTCGGGATTTGAGATCAAAAATAAATCTTTTTGACGCCCAAATGTTGATGCTATATTGAATGTATGCTGGTCCCACTAATGCCCAAGGATACCTCAATCTCACGATAAGTCACATGACAATGTTGCAGTATCAGTTCACGCACAGCAACAATGTTTTCCGGAACAACAACCGATTTTGGACGACCTTCATGAAATTTGTCCTTAACCAAATTACGGCCACGATTAAAGTCGGCAAACCATCGATAAACACTAATCCTTGATGGTGCTTCATCGCCAAAAGTCGAATTAGGTTCATCGGTGCCCTATTGTTGGGTTAATTCACGTCTACAGTTGTAAAAAATAATCGCTCGAAAATGTTCACGATTTAATTCCATTATTAGCAGAAATGATTTCAAGTTATCGTAAACTACACAAATAGCTCTCATATGTCAATACGTTCTGAGTACGTATACCAAAATGTCAAACTTTACGTTAGAAGGGTCAGCAGCACTAGTTTAGCGCAATCCCGAAATATAAAAGGCAACCCTCCATCCTAAGCCCAATTTCTTTTCCAATCCCCACCATTAGTTACAAATGTCTCTTCTTGACATCTTCCACCTCATGGCATCAATTTTATCTTTTTATTAAAAGCCTATCCATTAGTTAAAATAACCATTTTAGTAAATATCTTTTGAACTTCCCCTAAAATTTTGAATTTCTTTCTCTCTTTATTAGCTTTAATTTTTTGTCTTTATTCTCTAGTAATAAATCTAATTTCTAACAAAACGTAGTCGAAGGAGGATAAAAAATTCCGTCTAATGGATAATTGGATATGTTTGTCGGTTGGTCTTGTTTATGATCATAATCTGGTAGATCACCTTCTCGAATATGAATTCAAAAATTGTTAGCACTTGGCAGAGCTGCCTGAATCTTATTGAGCAATTCGTCTTGAAGGTCAGAGCCTGGTCCCTTGATTGGCCTGAACTCGCCCACGAACACCCGGCTGCCGCACACCAATTAGCCCCGCTCAGATTAGCATTTAGCATCTATTTGTCGGCCCGCTTAAAGAGAAAATTAGCTGTGTGGGAATACTGCAAATATGGATAGGAAACAAATAACCAACATGCTACAAAAGGGGAAATATTGATACTAGCTATCAAATGGTGTCAATATACCTTATTTATCTAACAAACAAAAACATTTATTTTCAGAGCAGCACCATCCAAGCTTATTTTAAATATTAGAAATAAGAATATAATTTATAAAATAAATATATATTTTATAAAAATGAATCCGAAAAAATAGAAACCAAAGAAATTTGCCGTTCCAGGCGAAATTTTCCCATTATTTATTCCTCCCGCCCTCTGGTAGCCCTCCTTTCTCTTAAAACTCTATTACTGGAAATTTTCTTTTTTTGATTTTCTAAATTTTCAGATTTAAAAAAAAAAATAAAAATAATCAAAAATAGAAAGAGGAGGGCTAAAATATTGCAATTTATTTATTAAAAAAAAGATTCTTTTGACTGACCAAAAAACACCTTAGTATCTCCACAAAAAGTGGCATCATTATTGGGAAGTTGAGATTTATCTTAATATTTTATATGCTCTTTTTCCAGTTATGACAAAACTGTCTAAAATATTTCTAACATTTTCAATTATGTTAAAAAAGTTTTTGTGATGATTAGATTTATTTGGGCCCTTTTCTAAAGTAATAATTGACTGAGTCGCTGTCGATTATTTTTTACACCAGCTTTATGAGAAAAAAGATGTGAAATTTGAAAGCACAATAATGTAGGATTGTAAGTGTTTTGGCTATTCAAAGTTAAACACTATAGGGATATAAAAAATTAACCAAAAACTCCTGAGTAAGTAAAAATAATTAGTTGAAAATTGTATATAGCTAGTATACTAGAAACCTATCCCCTCCACACCCCGAAATGGTCAAATATTAGGTTCCCTTCCCCTCCGGAAAATATTTTTCCGTACACATTTGTAGTATATATTTTTTTAATTTTTACCACACTTGTACTATACTTCGCTTTATGTTTCTATGAAAAAATTTATTTTTACTTTTCATTTTTTATTACTATTTTTCCAAATAAAAAAATTTTTAAATTCTTTTCTGTTTGTATGGTGCTAATTTTTCTTGGTGATAGTTTCTTTCTCCATAGGAAAAATAAAATAAAAATCAAATATTTATCGACTCCATATAAATCACCAACAACATTCATTACTAATTTTAACGGATATGAAGTTTTAAATAAGATAATAAAATTATAATAAGTATAAAATTGGCAATATGGAGATTTTGATCCTTTAAACGCAATCTTTTATTGTAGATTTGTTTAAGTGGGGGGGGGGGGGGGGGGTTAAATTATCATGTCCCTTTGATTAAAAAAGTAATCTCAGGGCAAATATCTATTTATGTTAGTAATACTTTAATAATGTTTATTAATACAACTTTAAAAAAATGTTCTAATTAGCGTTTGGGAGAACACAATTGGGGCAATTGTTTTTTCTAAATTACCTCAAATTGAATTTATATTTTTAAAAAAATTGAGGATTGGTAGCTAAGAAGGGTCACCCCCTCCCGAAATGGTCAAGCTTACATCATTTACCGGAGAAAAATTGACTGGTTCCTTTCCGAAATGCTCAAATATTCCCCCCCCCCCAAAAAAAAATTTTCTGAGGATCTCGGATGGTTTACAAGATAGACTCACGGTCGAGCATTTATAAAAATAAAAGATCATTCATTATTTTACTGATTTAAAGAAGACAACAATAAATCAAATCAAAGCCAATATTTTAAATTAGATATTTAAATAAATAAAAAAGAATTGAAATATAAATTTTTCAAAATTGAAATAATTAGTGATATATAATTTAATTGTGTTTTAACAAACATTTTAAATTAACAATAGATTGTTTAGTGTAAGATGAAAATGAAAAGGGTTTGTTTGTTGATGGAAGAAAATGGAAATTTACTTATATTAATGTTTGAATAATTGATTTAAAAATGCATAATACATAAAGTAATTTAATATTTTGATTGATTGCTTAAAAGCAAAAAAGAAAGAATAATACGATAATCTAGAAAAAAAGATAAAAATAAGGTGAGGACCTTGTTATTGGAATTATAAAACAATTCTTTTTACATTTTAAAATATTCAATTAAAATATTCGATTTACTCTTTAAATTTGTTAATATTTTTCGACCTTTTATGCTTAACAATTTGGTTCTAATATTTATTATTACTTAATAGCTAAATCATTACTTAATTAATTTTTAGATTAAAACACCTCTGAGTAAATCCCTGGAAAACATGAATTCGTCTCTCTTAAGGGCCTCGTTTTTTTCATTTATCAATTAAAGATAAAGATTTTAAACCTTAAAAATTATATTTTCTAAAATTTGCAAAATATTCTTCTCATTGATAAAAAGATGTGGATTTATGCATTTTCGATCTTTTATATTGAAATTTATTATTTAAAATAGAAAGAATTTTTTCTTCTGTTTATTTATTTCATAAATTAGCAAAATAAATTTTATTCAATTGGACAGGATGATATTTTTGGCATATTAATCGTATATCTATTTATTGTGCTTTCATCGAAAAATTAACTTTTATTGTTATTAATATTTCCCCTACATGGCGACATTATTGTCGGGGGAGGGGGATAAATATCCCTTTGCTCTTTAAGTTGGCCCGAATATCATCTTTTAGTGAGAAGTAGACAAACTTAACTTCGGATTGATCATACTATAGTTAATGCAGAAAGTACAACAAAGAAAATATAATTAAAGAATTGAAAAAAACTAAGAAATTTGCTAACTTATGTTTATGTGTTGGTCTTATAATAAATCAATCCTAAGGAAAGCGTTTGTCTACTTCTAAATGTATTAATAACATATTATATATATATATAGGAAGCCTGTAGTTTGAATTTAATTTCAGAAACAGCCGGGAGCTGAACATATTTTAAATTATCTAGGTAAATTAAAGAAATATTAAGTTATAGAAAAAAAATTAAAACTACGTATAATCAGAGACATAGCTAAGACATTTTTAGGAAGGGACTGAATTCATCAATCGTTGGACTAATTAACCAATTGTCAGAATATCGACGTTTTAGGGAAAATATAGACCCTGAACAAGCCGACTGTAGAGTGATTTTCTCAACACAAAGCAACCTAGGGGAAAACTCTTCATCCCCAATTAGCTACATCCCTGTTTAAAGATGCCAATGTTTTCTTGTTAAAATCTAAATATTAATTACGGACAAGTTATGGCGTTAAAAGGAAGTTATAAATCCCGTTATTTAGTACATTTTCTAAATTTATATTAAAAAATAGAGTAAGGTAAAGGAAACTAAGTGCGAAGAAAGCAATAGTGACCGTAGTTGTTTAATTTGTGAAAAGAGGCGACCAGAGGAGGGGGTGGCACGTGATGCATTCGTATCATCATCCTGTCCCTTATCCCTTCCTAGGCCCTATCTCCTGCTCCATTGCGATTGGCGCCGGTCACCCGGGGTCCCAGAGTCTACTCAGTTGGCTACTAGCCATGCCTGTGTTAGCCAATTGACCGATGTGCCTGCAAAGAGCAGGAGCCTGGTGCCAGATGGGCCCGCACCAATCTCCCAGGTTCAATGACCAGCTGTCTCTGCCCACAGGTAAGGAAGCAACGCTTTTCAAATTAAACCTCTTACGCCTTCCCGCCTGAATTCAGAAATATCACCCACCATGAGATATCTTCTTAATTTTTTATGAAATAAAGCACTTAGTAAACTTTCTTATTTTATTTGGTGCTTAGGAAATGGAACTTTGATATTTGGTATTAATATAATATATTAATATATTTTCAATAATTATATTGAACAAAGTACAGTACTTTTAAATCAGCACTTGCAAATATTGGGGAAGATTAACCAGTAAGGCAATGGTGGGCTATAAAAATTTTAATCAAGGGCCCCCTCTCTCTCTCTCTCTCTCTCTTTATTTGATCAAAAAGAGAAATCTATAGGAATCACAGAGAATTAATCACAAGATCTATAATTATATAGTCTGTAATTAAAAATTCTTGAAAATTTAGAGAATTTCAAAGTTTTAACAATTATATGAAATTTATATATATATATATATATATATATATATAGTTTTAAGAAATTTTGTTCTGGAAAAGAGAAATAAGTAAATTAGAACCGTATATTAGGGAACCCAGGAAATTGTCAAATTTTAACCATTTATGGATAATTTCATGCGAAATCATTTCATTAATTTAAAAATCCACTAGAGAGAGAGAGAGAGGGGGGGGGGGAGATTATAAAATTGCACAAGAGCCAAAAGTGCTAGGCGCAGCCTGCCCCCATGGCCCGTGTGCATTTTTTCTGTCTGTCAGCCAGAATGTCCGCCTCCTTAACTCCAGTTTGTTTGCATGTATATGTTTTTAAGAAATATATTTAAAAGAGATTGTTAAAGAAATAGAGAGGTTTTCTATAATAATTATTCAATCTTATTACAATATTTTCCCTAACCACCCACCAATTTAAGCAGTGAAAATATTAAATAATATTCCTTATTTGAAAAATAATATCATATTTAAAATGTTTTTTATTAAAATAAAGATTGATAATTGATATTATTTATTTTTCATCTTTTTACAATATCAAGCAAAATACTTATTAACTGATGCAATTGTCAAGTGTACTAAGAAATGACACAGTCATAATATCAAATGCTTTAAAAAATAAATTAAAAGAAAAATAATAATTATCTGTATTTCAAATTCCCCTCCTCCCTCCCTAATTTCTAACAGAGTTTAAAATTATATGAATAATCTATTTTTTTTTGAGATTTTGGAGAGTAAGCGTTTGTAACCCCATATCCAATGTCAATGTTTTTTTGAGTGACTATTTTGGTAACAAATTTTTATTTCTCTCTTTAGATAGGTTTAATTTTGATTCAATCAGCTTGCGGGTGCATAAATTATTTGACTAACGTTTTAAATTTTCATTCGTAATCTTCATCAGTCGTTTGACAATCGTTAATAAAGTAAAAAAGTTCTTTAACTCCCATTTAATATTAAATAAGGTTTTGCCAAACAGAATATTATTTTTGATAATCCAAACAGGAACGAATTAAGGAGAAGGCTGAATAGACAGTCATTCTAGATGCCAAAATTTATATGTACCCCAAAAGGATAGTTTGCTATACAAAAAAGATCAAATAAAAATTCAAGCGGGGAGGGGGAGGAAAGATTCTAGAGAGAGTATCGCTGCGTTTCCTGAGCACAAAATTTTGCCCTGGAGTGTTCTCTTAAAATATAATTTTTAAGGGTAAGCCCTTTGCGACATTTTTTATATATAAATACTAAATATTCACTCCATTTGATAAATGAAAAAGGCACATGCTATTTGCATTCATCCAACATTTTTATATATAAAAATAGATTATCATCTCGTTATTATTATTATTTGTTTCGTTATAATTTCGCCCGCCACTGCAAAAATTATTTTCTTATCGAACTCATTTGCTTTTTTTTTCTCATATTCTTTTTTCAATTGAAATTAATTTGGTCAGTATAAATAAAATTAGAAAAAATATCTTATATAAGCTAAAATTATCAAATTTTTGCTGAATAGAGAATGTATAAAGTCCGAAAAAAGAAACAAATGTGAAGATAAAAATTATTTTAGTTGAACATTTGTTCTTAAATAGTGCGATTGTTATTATAGCTATGCATAGGAAAATATTGCCACACAGGTTTGTTTGTTTTGCGATCTGAATTTATTTTTATAAAAACTATTTTTGATCGCCAACCAAGGAATGCCAATATTAAAAAACAATCAAGAATATTTCTTATTTGGCATCAGAATTGTTGGGACTCATATTTTTAATTCCCATATAATTTACCCCTTTTTGACACCTATGCACTTTTTATCTATTCTAGGATCATTTTTTAGAATAACTTTCTGATTACGGTACTCTAAATAAATATTTTATAATAATTATTATAGTGACACATGACCAGGGCCGCCGAGAGCATGCTCTCGGCTCTTGGACCTGACCCTATAAAATAATTTATTTGGTGAGCACCCAGGAATTCAAAGTCCCGTCTCTTACTCTTTCCTCTCGACCCCTGTGAACATGACGAACAATATCCCATTTAGAAATATCAAAGTTTTCAACTTAAGAGACCAAAATATTTCTGGCTTATATTAAGCAAAAAAATGTGAGAAATGAGATACACAGACAATGCAGTTTCTCTATCTCTCTCATGATTTTTGACACAGGGGATATTGAAACAAAATCTTTAAATCTACTTTTTCTGATTGCAGTTTTTGTCTTGTGCTCCCTTAAAAAGTCTGCATAGGGAGTGGAAAAACAAGAGGGTTTTTTAGGGCGCTATAGCCGGGAATACTCCTAATAAAAATGGAATGGGGATGTCAAAGGAACTCAAGCGAGAAGACGCAGATAAAATTTTTATTAGGGGGGTTGGGGAGAGTGGGAGAGGAGGAGGGCTCAACAATATAATATTTAAAAAAGCACATAAAAAATTGAAAACTGCTGCATTTATTTGAAGAACTTGTAGTATTAAAAGATAAAAAATGGGAAGCACAACCTTAGCGTGACTGGGGCGTTTGCGTATTGGCTGCCCACGCGCCAGGCGCAGCGCACTCTTTCCCTTCGCTTTGTTTAAACTTATTCCCGTTTTTATACTTGTAATTTTTCACTTACTTGTTATACTTTTATTTAATTTGTTTTTTAGAAATTTTTCTTTTTTGGCAGAGGTGGTCACATCTGAAATTCAAAATTTTATTTCCCTTTTTCCTTTCATATTTAATAATTATTAAACGTAATTAAGGATGAATTGATTTCAGTCGCCAATAAACGAGATTTCCATCCTGAAATTCGATATCGAACCTCTCTATTATATATATTCATATCTCAGCCTCTCTCATTCCACTCCAAATAAACCCCTTTAGATATAAAATATTATTAATTTTAATAAAGTTTTATTAAATTCAATGAAATTTAAAAAGGCCTTATTGAAAAATATAATTTATTTTTTCTCTATAAAATTTCCGGTCAGTTAGTTCGTTTCATAATATAATATAATTATAATAAAATATGCATACTTGATGTCAATTTATGAATATGAAGCCATTTAAATGTAAATAGACTTTTCTCCTCCCCCAAGCAAAATGGTATTTCTAAATAACGGACAGCCCTCCTATCATTTTAGCCAATCATTCTTTTTTTCAACATCATACTTGGTTTTTTATAACATAAATTTAATTTTATGACTTTAAGAAAAAAATCTTGCCTGGAAGCTGAGTCTTCAGAATTCAAAAAAAAAAAATTGTTTTTGAACGAATATACAAAGCTGAGTGTCATCAAGCATAGGCTAAGACAAAATTATTTGTAGCAAAAAAATATACTTACATCTCGAGAAAAAATATTTGAGAATTATTAGGTCGACCAAAATTTAATTTTTACTTCCTCTTGCCTATATACTGATATACAATTGGAAAGAAAAAAAATATCTCGTCACAAAAAATCACTCATTTTGTGAAGAGACCTGGGTGAAGATATCTATGTCGAAACGACCAGTTTGGAGTGACGATTAGGAAGAACAAATTTGAGCAACTGGCTTGAGAGTAATCCTTCATTCTACGAAACTGTAATAAAAAACGATCTTTTTTAAAATATTTATAGAAAAAATTCTAGTGTAACTATTGTGGAAAAATAGAAATCATAATGGTTTAAATTTGATCCACAGACAGTATAGGAAAACCTGATGCGAGAAGTGAAATAATATTAAAATCTGCTAAACAAGTCTGAATCAGATTTAAAAATTTTGATTTTTGATTTTTATGAGCTAGTAGCCCTCCAACACCTAGAATCCCCCCCCCCTCCCCTCTGCATTTGTCTTTTAGTTTTTGTAATCGTCTGTAGGTTGCGCCACGAGCGGCGGCGATTGTTAGGTGCGCGCGCATCTGCTTCCCCCCACTCCTTGACTTGGCGACGCTTCTATCGAGATGCGCTTCATTCGCTTCATTCAGGTGTGAATCACAAACGAAGACAGTATTTATAAGCAACCAAGGTCTCTTTAACAAAGCAACCACGGCGTCCTACAAAGAAACTTCCAACTCCACCAACCCTCCTCAGTAATGTATTCCATTTTTATTTCTTTTTATTTGTTCTTCTTTTATTACTTTATAGTTTTTCATCAGTCCTTTTTCTAAATGTTTCTTTAGTTTTCTTATTTAATATTTTCTTCATATTACTATGATCGTATTTTTTTTAACTATTTTGTTTATTCTTTTCATTTATTAATTTTATTTTATAATTTCTTTATTATCAATCCCTTTTCTTTTTATTAGATTGACTTAATTTATATATTATATACTCCAGGTAGTATATTAGGCTCTAACTAAGCCCATATCAAAAATAAACAGCTTACAAATTTCAAAGGAAATTTCTACTAGAAAAAAAAATATCGAAATTATAAGCAAAAAATTAACCTCCCCAAACAGGAATTCTGGTTAGATCACTGTTTTTAGGGTTTGTTCATGCAAGGTTAAATTGAATATACCATATATACCATCTTACTTAAAAATTTTCCCTAGACTAATTTTTTAAGCCATATTTTTTTTCCCTCAAACTTAATATTTTAATTTTTGTCAGATTTTTAATTCTTTTGGTTGGGGCAAAGGAATATAAACTAAATCACTCGGAATTACAAATTCAAATATTTTTATATAAATATAACATAGGAGCTAATTTCATTCTTTTTTCGAATTATATAATTAAGAAACTACATGCAAATAAATATAAAATATTAATAAAAAGGAAGAAATTACTTTATCTTTTAAGATATCGAAAATACCTAAATATTTTGGGAACCTGCGAATTTTTAAATTTTAGTAAACAAATCCATAAATAAATTATAATAACTTTTTCAAGGGATTCTAATCCATGATCTCAATAAAAGGTTGGAAAAGGAGCAACTTACCGAAGAACCTTAATAAGATGGTGGCGATGATATACTAAAATATATTATAATTTTTTCCAAGTTTACACACAAAATAAATCAATTTCACAAATCAGAAAGCGTTAATGAATAAAGCTTAGAGCAATTTGTGATTCGTGGGCTTTGTCTTAAAGCTTTAAAAGTGGGCGCTTAAATCGGGTTTTACTCCAAATAACATTGCACCTTTCTAATTATTCGATAGTATCAGTGAAAAACTTTTACTAGTCCTAAATTCTGCGAGGTACAAAAAAATTTATTTTGATTCTATAAAAAAAAATCGGGAGTGGCCTCCCCTCAACTTTCTCGTATACACAGTTAGCCGAGTTACCATGATTTTTACAAAAACATTTCAGGTAAAGTATCACTTCCGGCTGTCGGAAGTATACGTTCACAAGAAATTAAAAAGTAAAGGCAAATTAAGAAAAATATTAGAAGAGGAAAAATTCTACTGATATTTCCATTTTAATAATATTTAGTCAAAATGGATTTAATATATCACTAAAGCCTAAATATTTTAATTTATTTTTATAATAAAAATAAAATTTTGAGTAATTGTATTCATTTAATTAACCAATTAAACAAAACTAATTATTAAACTAATTAAAAAATATACAAAATCTATTATTCTTTTCCAACCATATATGGCTACGAGGGCAATAGGGAGACCTTTTTAGGACAAATTAATAAAAAATTTAGAGGTTAATTTCAAAACAATATATTATTTGTCTTTTAATTCATTCTTCTGTCTTGGATTCTTTTGTTTAATTTTCAATATTTAAATATTTTAAGACACACGTGTATAATAACATGATAAGTTAGAAATGACTAACAAATTAATAACAATAGTATTAAGATATTTATGCATATAATATGATTTGATAGTATTAATTCGAAGGCCATCAAATTTAAGATTTAAAAAAAAATTTATTTCTATGAAAATTCTTTTATAATCTACGTATATCATTTATTACATAGGTATTTAATTAAGTTTATCTTCTAAAGATTATGATTATTAATAATTCATTTAAAATGTTTTAATATATAGAAAAAAATATTTTAAAATTTTAATTATTGGAGAAAATTTTGCTAAGAGGTAAGCTACATCTTAAATTTTCAAAAGGGGAGCAAAGTTTAAAATTAATTTTTCTTTTATATATAAGAAGAAAACTCTTAAAAGACGTCATTGTTATCCCTCTCAAAAAACTCCATATATATATAAACATTTGTTTAATTTTATTGGCCAAGGGTCCTCTGAGTGGACGCCTTAAAAATTTGTCAAACATTTTTTTAAGAGCTGACGTGCATCTCGGAGCTCCTCTGCGCCCCTTAAATCCGTCCCTTAGTGTCAGGTAATTTATAATATATATCATACAGGACCATATATTCTTCTGGAATCTAACTAGGAATTCCACCCCCTCCCCCTTCCCCATTGTTTTGTTCACTTAGCTAATCCAGGGATAGAATAAGATATTATGTTATTATTTTTTAAAAGAAAAATAAAAATTTTAATAAATTCTATTTATAAATAAATATTTATCAATTAATAATTTATTTTTTATTAATTAAAGAGAATCGAAATAACTTTCATTGGATAAATTAATTTGCAAGGTTTATGTTAATGCCGTGTCTATTTCTGGAGGGCACACGCCCAGCCAAAATACAAACCTTCCTAGCACCCCTTCCAAAAAAAAAAAACTTTTTATGGTATATAATCGATACAGCAAAACTATGACATGTGTAAAATTTGTTCAATAAAAAAAAAAACAGAACATTTCTTGTCCAAAAAAATCATGCTTGAAAAAAAAATAGTTAAATAAAAAACGCCTAGGCGGAAAATATTCATTTATTTGGCATTAGGAAAAATTTTACCACCAGCAAAATGTGAATATGATATTTCTATATTTAATTATTATATTTAATTTTAATTATTTTATAACATAAAAGTGTACTCCAGAAATATTGGAATCAAAATCAGGATTTTGGATTTGTATTAACCAGTAAACAATCGCACATTTTTAGACAATAGCATAAGTACGATTTTTTATTGTGGTGGAGGGGGTGGTTCAAATTAAATTTTTCATTTTTAGAGTTGGTTTTTCTTTTTTGCAAGTGGCTCTTATTAAAAATTCAATTTAAAATTATTATTTTGGTAATTTTATTCCACTGTTTAGAGATATGCCTCTGAGAGCTTAATTGAGAAGGAAGGTGGAGATAGCAGCCAAAACAAACTCCCAGGAATAAGATGTTTCGACCTAAGTTTATTGGACCATCCTCAGTTATAGGGAGTTTTATATACATGGTTGTTCAAAAACATGTATACACACTTTAAAATAGAATAGCTGCTATATTATTGTGAATATTACAGCAATATAAAGGGAATAGTTACAGCACAGGCACAGTTTCTTCGTGTTATTTCAATTAGTGCTCAAACTGCAAACCTTCATTTAGATGTGCGTGCCTACCTGGATAACACTTTACCGGGACGTTGGATAGGACGAAGGGGTCCGATTGAGTACCCTCCCCGTTCATCTGATTTAACCCCCTTAGATTTTTACTTGTGGGGGACAAGGACGTAGTGTACAGTAAAAAGCAACCGTCACTTGTAGACCTACGCCCTGAAATTGAAATGGCTTCTTCTCTCTAAAAAAAAAAAAAAAAAAAAAAAAACGTTGATTTTTGCATTTATTAGACTGTGGTCGATCCCTATTTCTAACGCATTTTCCTTCCACAAGAAAGAGAAAAATACTTTTTTTTTCATTTTGTCCGTGCTTCCATCACAATCCAAAACTTATTCATTGTTGGGGTAAAAATATAGAAAAAGATAAAAAATCTGGTGTGACTAACCACACGTGACATTACTTTCTTTACCTGCTTGGGTAAGTAGCTGTCCTATCAGATTTTTTGTGTCGACATATTTTTTTCCATTCCGATAGTCTATCAGCACCCGGTAAATACTGGTTCCATCAATTATTCCATTCCCGATAAATCAAATAATATAAAATTAAAAAAATTAAAAAGTTAATCTATATAGACTAACGAAACTCTCCAAGCTCTCGAAACTTTTTTTAGCTGCGCACTCCTTATATAATTTCAAGTTTTATTTTAGTACAATATTACAACCTTATAAATTGAAATTATAAAATAAAATAAGTTATGTAAAAATGCGCACCCTCAAAGAATCCTTCGGTTCCCCTCCACCCCCC
>JAAAKE020092588.1:5648-20340 GCA_010014785.2 Anisolabis maritima | reverse complement strand
TAATTTATAAGAAATGAATCCTTAAGAAAGTAATTGATACCTGATCCAGAAGGAAGAAGATCAGGCAAATATGGCAATTTTTTAATAAGAATGATGGAGTCATAGAGAGATGGCTGGAGTAAAGCAGCAATTGCATTTGAGATTAACACTGCAATCTAAAAAGTTTATTTTTTAAATAAGAAATAAAATTTAAAGAATCTTACAATAATATATAATAGCAGCAACCTAATAATAGGATTATGAATAATTATGAATTATGAATATTAGCTGATAAAATTAATATATAGACTCTATATTTTGCAATAAATTTCACTTTATTGCATTTAAAAAGATATATGTATTATCTATGACTGTCAAATAAATAAAATATTATTTCCTGAATTTAGACATTTGAACTAGCGGTTAATAATAAATTGCTTATTGATATTATTTCAAATATTTGAGTTATATTTTAAAAACTTTTAAAATAAGCGAAATCAGAAATCAAGCCTTCACTTTAGGAAACCTTCATAAATTTACTTTTTACGTCTAGTCCTTTTAAAATATTTTAGCCATGATAATTTATATTAATGATGTCCTAAATAAGGAGAAACCGCCTGAGATGTGAAGAATATAAGACGAATATCTTTTCCTGAAGATCATGTCAAGAAGGAATTTTCCTTCCAAAAAATTAGATTATATTAAAATGCACTTTACTAAATTTCATTAGAAAAAAATTTTGAAATTTTTATATCTTTGTAATTTTCTTCATAAATAAAGCATATTGTGGTCTGGAGTTTCATATCCTTTTTCTTTTTTTTCGGTATCGGAAGACATTTAGACTCTGTCTTTATTTATTTCTATTAATAATATAATATAAATATTGCTCGCTCAAGATGGGAAGCGAACCACTGCTGGTTGGTGCTTGGTCCGTGAATAATTAAATCCCTATTTTTCTTTAAATTATAAATTATTTCAACAATTATATAGAAATTATTATTATCTTAATTCATATTTAAAATTGTTTTTTTTTTTTTAAAGGACATTTTAATAATTGCTTCTTTTAGGGTCTTAATTAAAAATATATTAGGCTATTGTATAATATTTTTTATGTAAAAAAGTCACCATTATGGGAACGATATGTGTAATTTGTCCTGTCATTTCGAAAACAATGACAGACACACTGATGGAGTGGGTGACTGCCCCTGAAAAGGCGGCCGCACCAACTGTCGCATAACCACCTGAAAACAGGAATTAAGTAAAAGTAAAAAAAAAAAAAAAAAAAAAATGGATAGTTGGCTAATTAAAAGCTACCTGGAACAATTGGCGTGACATGGCCTCCATAACGAACCCCATATGGGAAAAGAAGATGCATGGATTCACCAAAGAGGCGACCAAGGGCAGCTCCGACTTTAAAAACAGGGATAAAACTCCCTGAGGGCACTGGGATTGTAGAGCAGATGATTGAGAAGAAGAACTAGAAAAAAACAACATTAAACATAAAATTATTTTATAAATTGAGATTTATAACATACCAGAGTGACTCACAGTGAATATGGTGTAGCCAATTAGACTGCAAAACACGCCGGTGTACTCGGTTCGCCAATGACGAACAACTTCAGCTTCTTGGACCGTAAAATTCGATTTGGTCCATGTAAAGTTAGTAAAGAGGCCTGAGACTTGATCATGCGAGTTGAGATCACCGGCCATAAATTGGCCTAAACCCAAAGGGAACGAAACACTTGAGACTAGTAGAGTCACTAAACCCGGATATAAAAATCGACTGGAACAAAAACAAAAAATGATTTTTAATTAATTAATTCTTTAGTTATTTTAGAATATTTACACAAAGAAAATGCCATTAACGGCATTCATTCGGTGAAACTAAGACACAAGATTAATTCAAAAGTCATGCCGGAGAAATTAGCAAAAATATTTTCTAATAAATTAAAATAAAAAATCAAATGGAATTTTTGAAATTTTTTGGGTGGAATGGTATGTTCTACCCTTGACTGATGACGTACGCACAAACACTGACTTTTTCTGCAAGAAGGACGTCATCCTCTTGTTTCGGCGCATGAATAATACATATTGACGATGGAGCCACACGTAGAAGGCTCCGCCGAGTCCGGAGATTGCACTAAAAATGGTAAAAAAAAATTAATTAATTTTTTTATTATTTAAGGCAGTGCTCAGGACATCTTGACTTCAGAAATATACTTATTTTTAATATTTAAAATATTTTATTATATATTTCATATTATTGCATTTTTATATAATTTATTATTTGTATGAACTTTATTTGTTCATTCATTGTTATTGTTATTTTCTTTATATAAAATAATGTGTTTTGGCATGTTTGGTGCATCCCGGATTTGAACCAGGGACCATCCTCTTTTGCGGCGGATATGCTGCTGTTAACATAAAACCTCTCAGCCCAGTCATACAGGCAGCATATCCGCCGCGAAAGAGAAGATGGTCCCTGGTTCAAGTCCGGGATGCACCAAACATGCCCAGACAAAACAATCATCTCGTACTTTCTAAACGATATATTGACTTAGAGTCTCTTGGGGCATTTTGAAAACCACTATCTTCCTCAAAACAAATTCTTATTATTCAATAATATTGTATATTTTTAACCTAATGGCCTGTCTTGAAGTCAATTAAAAAAAAAAAAAAAAAAATTTGAAGAATAAAAGAATTATATAATTTTGGGTTAGTATTCAAAGCTGTTTTTTGAGGAGATATAGTTAATGCAAAATTTAACATGGAATTTTCCGATCTATATTAACTAAAATTTCTGGTCTTAAGAAAGTCAACAAACTTAAAATTTTGATTGACATTTTTTGTCCCAAAATTATGGTTTCCTGTGTCTAAAAGTGGTTTAGAAAAAAGTGTTTTTGGTGTGAGAGTAAATGTTTAGGGCCGAAAGATTTGCTGAGTGAAGAATATTTTATATCTAAGCTTTTAATCATTAAAGCGAATAATCGATCAAGTGGAATTCAAATCTTAAATAAAACATTTGTCCTCAACTAATAACTTTAGGTAAACAATACCAATATTGGCTAGATTTTGAGTTCCCAGGCCGCATTTGATCTACGAGCCAAACTTGGCCATCCCTTTTTTAAATAATTTAATTTTAGAAACTTACCCGATTAAAGCGAAGACTAGAATTTCTTGTGGATCAAAAGGAAAATCACTCATAAAATTAGTTCCAAATATTGCAGTGACAGTTGCTGAAAAAAGAAAATATAAAATAAATTAGGTGTGTCAAATTATCAAATCTTACTAATGAATTATAATTTTCCAGAACAGATTTAAAAAATAATTAATCTGTCAAGTGAATAATAAATAGAAAACTAATTAACCTTCTTTTTGAAGCCAGACGGCTAAAAGTCTAAATGCCGTAGCACCACAAACAGCAGCAAAAAATGCTCGCCAATAATTCCGTACAGCAAAATAAACCGTTGTGACTTCGATGCTAAATAATACTCCTGAAAAAATAAGAATATTAAAAAAGCCCTCACATGTTATTTGTTTTGAATTGACTTGCCTCCAATTGGTGAGGCAAAACAGCTGGCCACTCCGACAGCACAAGCAGCAGCCAACATTTCCGAATTCCTTGACTCGTTTTCGTAAATTCCTTTAAATGAAGTGACTAACTTAGACATGAGCGTAGCGACGATGGAAGCGATATGAACACTAGGGCCCTAGATCAAACCAAATCTATTTATTTTCTTTAATTATTATAATGATGATATTCAGATACTCACTTCTTTGCCAAGGGGCAATCCCGAGCCCAAGGTCGCCGTTAGACCGACCACTTTGGCAATCATAGTTCGGGTAGTAAGATACTCTTTGAGGGCAACACCGCGAAGTATCGTCTTCATCTCCGGGATACCCGAGCCGATACTCTGAGGAGCAACGACGTGAACGAATCCGGCAGAGAAGAGGATTAGAAGGACAGGCATAGTCACCCAGGCCAGGTATCGCAACAATGCATGGGTTGCCAGATCTTTGTATAGCCAGAAGCGAGCTATAAAGCCAAAAAATTCCTTTCTTGATATTAGGGAAAAAAAAATAAAAAAAATGAATGTTTGATCTAACTCACTAATTTAAATATGACAAATAAATTCTATAAAATTTTTGGGTTTTAAAAATAGCTAAAAATAATAGGAAAAAATGAGACGATTTTAATAATGTCAAAACTATATGATATATAATAGAAAAAGATGAGTAAGTAGTCAAAGGATGAGCTTCTATCTAAGTAAAATCTCTAATTTGTTGAGATGTTTCGGCATTAGCATCAGTCAATTTAGAGAGTGTAAGTATATAGAGTTATCAAGTTTATATTATATACCTGACATATGTACATAAATTATCATATACAGTTATAGGATTCCAGTCAAAATATACCGTTTTCATGGAATTAGGTAATAAATTGTTTCAACAATTGAGGCTCATTCTTCGGCTGCTTACTCTCGCTCTAAATCTAGAGCCACCTGTTAAATATTCATTCAATTCTAACACAATAAAACAAAATGAAGAGTTTCAATTAGTCGGGCTAGTAATCTGAAAACATCCATCAAGTGAAGATTTTTAGAGAAGAAAAAGCAGCCAACTCATGTCCATACTCAATTTACTTTGAAAATTTTTTTTCGAACAGAATTAACAAAATTCATTCACCAATTAATTAATGTGTGCCGTATGTTTTATGATAATATTTTTCTGATTAACATCTGTGGAAAACAGATTCTTCGCATCAAGCAAGTCTTTCGAGAGAAAAATATGTACTATATTGGCAGTGCGTCCTTTCTTAATTTTTAATATTGAAATGATGCTAGATATAAAAAAATAGGCGTCATTCACACATTGATGTCTGCTAATTACTAGTATTTCTCAATGTCTAAAATGCTCTCCTTTTTCTTTGAGGTCGCAAATAGACAAAAAAGTAAATCGGATTTGGGCAAAGTTGTTACATTGTTGTTACAATATTTGAATTATGAACTATTGCGTTATTATTTTGTTATCATGTTCGACTTTGAAAAATTTCTAAGCGTAGTATAATAAAAAACAATACAATTCTTAGAATGTGTAGAGTGTTGGGTGACTTTAATGCAAGATGTCTTCAGAAAAAAAATATTTTCAAAATAAAAAAAGTTGTACTAAGCTTGTGTTAAGTTTACATTTTTATTTAAGTTTTTATTTTTATTGCCCGATTTACTGACAAATACTAAGTGACATAGCGGTATATTCTTCTTTAGATAAATAAATAAATAAATAAATATCAAGATAATTGCGAGTATATATTAACATTTTCATTAAATAAGATATTTAGCCACTTTTTCTATTTTATAGAATTTTTTTCTTTACTATTTGATTATATATGGAAAATTTAATATAGAGGGGGGGTAAAGATTATTGCTTGCCTTTGGTACAGAGTGAAATACCACAGTCCATGGTGAAACTGATGAGGGCCATGATGAGACCGAGAAGAGCAAGGAAGAGCCAGTCCTCGCCAAGGGGTGCGAATGTGTGCTTCCAAAGCCAGGTGGACAGCCGACTGACATGCGTCCAACATGCTCCATGGCTTCGGCCGAAGATCGGCTTCTCGGTGAGCAGAGGACCACCGCTGGTGGGTACCGCACCTCGAGAAGTGGCCGCCGCCTCCGCACGCGCGAATGCACCAAGTTCGCGCGTGTAACGTCCATACATCTACACATCAATAAGAATATTACTCTTCTGGGGAAAAAAATAACCAATTCATATATTCTTCAAAAATTCTCCTTAAGTGGACACTTTCAGAATAAAATAAAATATGCATAATCTAATTTATCGGTAGGCTCTTTTTCTCTTACAAAGAAGACCAATTAGAGGAAATTATTAATTTATATCCTTGAATCTATCATCAAATATCAACTTAGTATAATTTGTTTTCAAATGCATGACGGCATAAAATAAAACAAGCGTTTTCATCACAAGTTAATGAACTAATTATTAAAATATGACTTTAGATGTTTCAAAAATTAAACTTTAGCAATTTATAATTTCTCTTTTATTATAAATTATTAAAATTATTTGTATAATTTTTGAAAAGACAAACTAGAATTTTTGAAAGATAAGAAGCCCCTGAAAATGGATATTTTAAAATTAATTTTAAATTCTTAATTATAAACTTTAAAGTACTTACTTACTACGAGTGAACCTTTGTACGAGTTTTTCATATTACGAGCAGGCAATCGTTCGAAATATTCACTCTTAAGTCGAGTGGAATTTCTTACGAGTGAGCTTCATTCATAGGCGGCTAGTTGCCGTTGAACGCCCACGCTCAATTCACAAGTTCATCTCGTTGTTTCTTAAAACGAGCTCGTTCTCGGAAGGAATTAAATTCGTAGTAAGAGATACTATATTCTAATTTTTTATGTAGATAAATACTTTTTATCTTTTAGGGTAGAAGAATTAATTTTCTAAATGTCGTTGTCCAATTGCCAATTATGATATTAAAACAAAATTATTTCAATAGAGAGCTACTCAATATTCCCTTCCTATTCGTCAAATTTTATAACGAATAAGGGAACAGAAAAAATGCGAATCTTAGTTCGGGTAATTCATCAATTAATAAATAATTTCTTTTTTTTTTAAATTCCTTTTGTAAAAATCAAATTTCACTGTATTATATTGTTATTATTAACCTTATCAGTTAAAGTTAACAGAGAGGGATATTATGATTAAAATAGTTAATTCCTCGTTGATTTCAATCTTAAAAAACATGTCGGCTTCGAGGGACTTTGATCGTTGAGAAGAATGCGAGAGAAAGAGATAGAGCTATTATCTTAACTCGAGCAAATTGGACTTAGGATTTAGAACTATTAAAATCACATAATTCTTTTCTATTCATTTTATCACTTAATAGGAGCGCGCTACTCAAAAAACTAAGAGTCTAAAAAGTGAAATATTTATTAATAAATAACAAACAAAATGACGGAATTAATGGGAGAAAGGATAAGCCACAAAGAAATAGTTTTCTACAGACAAAACTTAAAACTTGAGAGCGTCCCGGTGATATAGTTGCGTCAATAAAACTTTTAGGTATGCAACATTCCATACGCTGAGGTTTGACTACTTCGCTCGCTCTCAGGAAAACGATTGAGCTCAAACCATCATCCTCCATCTTATTGCCATTGTTAACACAATTTAAAAAAAGAAAAAAATTTATTTTTTTATTTAAACTTTCCACGGAATTCTAATAATTAATTTCAACAAACAAGTGATCGTCACAAAGCACAAAGCAATGAAACATAAAAGGCTTTAATAGATAAATATTTTCTTACACTTAAACGATTTTTAGAAGAGAGTATTCTTCTTAGGAACTCCTTTGTCGTTGCTTTATTCTTAGTATCATTACTAACAAAATTTAAGAGAAGACAAAAATTTGACATTACTATTTTATTATAGTAAAAATTTTGCAATTAGTTCGAAAGATTTACAGTTTTGGGTTTCGGTGTAAAATCGAAAGGAATTTCACTACCAAAAATTAAAATGAGAGTAATCGGGTAAATTAAAAATAAAAAATAACTTTTTAATAATAAAAGATAATGAAATGTTCAAAAAGCAAGAATTAATTATCGTATATTCAAAAGCGAAAAAGCAGTGGCTCCCAGTCGTAAATTTTTTCTTTAAAATTAATTATATGGTAATTTGAAAAATTAATTAAATTTTTGTCCTTCCAAAAAAATTTACAACTATTTTGTTATAATTTTGGATGATATAAAATAAATTAATAAATTAGGTAATTGTTTTTAATCTGTATTTATTACTTAAAAATTTAGAAAAATTTTCTAAAATTTATTTCCCTATTAAAGTCCCTTCACTCTAAATACTTGATTATAAATGTAAATTCTACATCAAAATTTTATATATATACTCGTATATTTAAAAAAATAAAATTCATTCACCGCCACGGAGATTTATTAATAAAATGCTTTTAAATTTGAATATATTAAATTAGATTTTTTTGTTCCGAATATTTTAGAAAATGGAACTTTGAAATTCTAGACCGAACCCCTTCAATTAAATATTTAAAAAAATTTTTAACTAAAACCACGTTTCTACCAAGATGACATCATAGGATGCTAAATTAGTAATTTTCAACCTCTTTACACTCGCGAACCGGTAAAATTATTTAGAAGTTCAGAAAACTAATAAAATTTTAAATTACGAGGCTCTAAATTACTTCTAGGAATAATATGTCAATAACATATAATATGATCTGTAATTTTGTGCTTAAAATTTCACTTTAAGAAAATGCCTTTAAGTAAAAATATTTGGTTATTAATTTGTTATTGATTAAATTGATAATAAATTTTGTGGACCGCTAAAAATTTCATTGAACAGGTGTGCAGGGGTTGAAAAATACTAAATATTTCCAAATGATTTTAACTCAAGGGAAACGTTGATTTTTTGATTAATTTTTTTTTTTTATAAAATATAAAAACTCACAATTTTCCAAAATAGAGGCAAGGTTTGTTTTTGTGTTCCCTTTTTATTCCAAAAGGAGCCATAACGCTAAGAGTTTATTAAAAACAGAGCGAATAAGAAGGAACTGATGGTTCCTTTATTTAAGCCCACACAACTGATAAAGAAAAAAGAGAAAATTTTCTGATAAATTGGATGAAAGAGTAAAAAAAAAAAGACAAAGATTAATTCTGCATTTTCACAGATTATTATAATCCTTATATCATAAGTCAATAAACATTTAATGTTAACATACGTCTGACTGTTGCTGTCAGACAGGATCTTGTTTAGTTTCCCAAATATTGCCCCCTCGAAATTTTAACTGACGTTTTTTTGGGAAAGTTTTAAACTCCGCTCTTCCTTTTTAGAGTGGTAGCCCTTCAAGGGACAAAGAGAATCCTCTCTCGTAATATTCATGTAAATAGTAGAATTATAACTATTCATAAGACTAATAAAGTACTTGAAATCTCTAAAAAACTGAGGACAGGAAGAAGAAAATTTTTTTATATAATAAATTTATAATCCTAAATCAGGTTTTCTGTTCCGGGATCCCGATTTTCAGCTGAATTCGAGGGAAATTTTTTCTGTTCCGTGAAGGTAGCCTTAATATAAAATTTAATATAATATAATTTACTTTATTATTAATTTTGTATAATTCATCCAATAAAGCATTTATACAATTAATGTCATATCAAGGGACCTATTTATGGTAGGTGTCCATAAAAACCCTCCTCTAAAAAAATTTGATCTCTGTAATATTCAAAATCTAAAATAATTTTGTTTGTTCCATTTCAATCTTTTTTTGAATAAAAATCAAAATAAGGCCACTACGCCAATAAGGCCCAGGGTTTGAATATTTCTATAAAATTTTTTTTTGAATGTAGATAAAAATGTTATGAAAGTGGTTTTCAAATATTTGATTCATATCCTACAAAAAATCGATCACTTGGAATTATCAAAATTAAAAATTAAATATTATACCCCTTCTTTCCAAAATAATTTATCATACGTTTTAAATATAAATAATGTTTTTCCGGTATATCGGAATTTCCGAAAAAAGCATTTTTCCCCAAAATTCTGGGATGATAAAACTCGATGGAAATAAGAAACCATCTAATAGTCCATCTTTCTATCTTGAAGAAGGCAGCGAGCGCTCAAAACATTCCTAGTATTTTCCGAGAAAAACATTTTTCCCCAAAATTCTGGGAAGATAAAACTTCATGGAAATGAGAAACCATATAATAGTCCATCTTTCTGTCTTGAAGAAGGCAGCGAGCGCTCAAAACATTCCTAGTATTTTGCATCTCATTTCGTTGCTTTTTCTCTATTCTATTAAAAGGATCAAATAAAATATGTAGATAGTCTCAATTTTTTTTTAAGACGGAGGCATTTTTCAAAGATAATTTTTTAAATATATTTTTCTTTACTTATTTTACAAGAAAGTTTATAAGTGGATATTTCATTGTGAAGGTAGAAAAAGTAAAAGATAGATATGTATATAAATGCAAAAAAATTATCAATATGGTATTTATCTTAAAATTTATCTTGAGAATACTCGAGTACTCCGGGGTGCAGAGCCACCGTGATTAAGAAACAGTGATCTAATTCAAGAGGAACTTAACTTATTTAATCTAGAAAAAATGATCTTTCTAATAAAATTTTAATTATTAAAATTAATCCAAATATTAAGACTGTTTTTATACATAGGATCTAAGAGAAAATTCAAAAGCATTTTTTTATTGGAATGGAATAGGTAAGAATTCCAATTAAAATGAAAAATTTTAATTATTATATTACGCCCTTGATCCTTGGATCATTAAAAAAATATTATTTCAGTAAAAATATCCTGTTATTTCTCTGGTCTTAGGTTCAGAGGAACGGTTATTACTTTAAAAAATTTTAATTTATCATTCATATATAGTCGAAAGATAAAAATGCAATTTACATATAATATATATATCTAAGCCAGGAGTACTAAAAGAAGGGTGAATTTTTATTAATTAAAATGCCTGAGAAGGGACTCAAGACAAGACCGAGATGTAAACAATGTTATCAAAAGAACCCAAAAGATTAAAAGCTAGGTATTTTATTCTTTTGGTGGCTCTTATCCATTAAGTACAGTCTAACTAACTAGCGCATTAATTGTTGAAAAATATTATTTTTTTCCTCTATTTTCAACCAAGTTAGAGATTCCTTAATAATTAATAATTATAATTTTCGGACTCATTAGGGAATCCATCCTACATCAACAATTGAGATGCCTATTTTTTTTTATTTTTTTTTTTTTTTTGTGATTCTAGAGGCCAAAAAAATACGTTCTTGGTTGTCGAATTATATATAATCGAGTTATAAAAATTTATTTATTTTAATTAATTATATCTTGTGCTCCCACTCTGTTGCCAGGAGGTTTGGGCTAATGACATTATCAATATTGATAACATTAAAAGCCAAGGGAGACCCTTGGTCTCGCCTCATTAATCGAAGGTCACTGGTTCGCTTCATTCCCGTAACAAGCGATTAAATTTATTTAAATTATATTTAATTAATTGGTTTAAATATATATGGACGGAGTCTAAATGGCCTCAGGTTTCGAAGAAGCCAAGTAACATGGAGTCGGATGAAAATTTATTTAATTGATATAAATAAATATGCCTGGATAATCGGTAACGCAATATTCTATATAAAACTGATATATAGATATATCGTTTAAAGTCTATATTGCTTCAGATACCGAAAAGACTAAAAAAAATATATTTTTATTTAAATTTATATTTCAAAATTTTATTAGAACGTATTTTATCATTATTAATATTATTTTTATTTGCTTATTCTGTTACTTTTTATTTATTTCACAATATATATAGTAATAGATATTTTCAAAAGAATTATTAATTTGATTAATTATATAAATTACAAAATAATGGAAAGAAAAATTACTTATGCACTTTTCGATTAAAAAAAAAATTTTCTAACTCGGATTTAACAAACGCCAAGACACGTATATTTCTGTACTAGAAATAAGTGCCCATATTAAAGTGTAAAAAAAAAAAAAAAAAAAAAAATGAAAACCCAAGTCGAAATTTTTCGCGACATCACAACTTATGCTTCCCGGATGGAATAGAAGGGTGAGAATAAAAAAAAAAATTAGAAACTATTATTACTTATAAAAACATAGACATCTAAGTGAATTAAAAAGAGAGATGGTAAATAAAAGAAGATTAATGCAAAGCTTAGGCGATGAAAATGTTGCTGCTGATGACTGATGAAGAATAGGATGATTCAGCTTTGCTAAGTGAATAGTGACAGCTCAGATGAGAAAAACAGAGAAAGATATAGAGAGAGGACATTACATGCGTCATCGATGGACCATTTCTCTCTCTCTCTCTCTCTCTCTTTAAAAGAGCTATTATCCATTCAATTCAATCAGCTGGAGAGAATCCCTATTCTCTAAATTAGAATTCATTTGGGGAGACTAAGAAGAAGCACAAGCAAAAGCAAACTGAACTCGAATTCAAAACCTGATATCGCCAGCAAATAATCGATTACATAAATTTTCTTTTTTCTTTGACTTTTTTAGATGTGTGCGTCCCTTTGCCTAATACGATCAAATTTTATATTTTCCTCTAAAGGTGAATAAAATATATATAATCTCTTCTATTAATAAAGTTTTAATTAAATTTTAATAATATAAAAAATTACAGTAGTTAGATAAAATTTTCAATAATAAACTGACATAATCTTAAAATTTTATTATAATTGATTATTAATTTTATAGAAAATAAATGAAAGACGTTTAAAAAAAAGGATCAATTTATTATGATTGATTAGAGATTTAATTGATTGACGAATTATATATTGATGATTAAAATGAAAAATTATGTAATATATATAATTTTAAAAACAATAATAATAAAGTTTAATGATTATTCATTGCCTATGTTTTAATGAATACTGTATATTTAGATAAAATGGTAGTGCTTAAAAGATTTTATATATTAGGGTGTCCCATAAATTTCTTTCGCACCACGCTAGGAATGACTTTAACTGGCTATGTTTATATAAACATGCAGGCTTATCTATTGGCCGTCTATGGCATCGATTTCAGTCGTCCCAGACCTCTTTTAAAGTAGTTTCGTTGGTGACACAACTTTTTTCTACACCATTCAATATGGATAGCCAAAGAAAGCATTTGCTCATGTTATGCTTCATTGCTTTCAAAAATGTAATCGTGCAAAGGATACTGCAGACGAGATTTGTACCATTTACGGGTGTGATGCTACGACAATTACCACCGTCCTCAATTGGTTTAAGAGATTTAGAGCTGACAATTTTGACTTGAAAGATGAAGACCGCAGCGGCCGCCTAGCAACGATGGATACGGACCTTATCAAGACCATGCTCGCTGAAAACCCGCGATATAGTGGATGCCATTCCCAGGACAACGGTACATAATCACCTGATCAGAATGGGATATGTCAATCGATGTGAAGTTTGTGTCCCACACCAAATGATGGCCTTATGAACCGCGTCTCTACGTGCGATTTGCTTGTCCAGCGACATGAAAGAGATTCTTTCTTAAAGAGGCTTGTCACTGAAGAAGAGACTTGGATTTTGTATCAAAATGTGCATCGAAAAGGCACTTGATCTAAGGACATTAGACCTTCAACTGTCGCCAGTGCAACTGTGGACATCACCCGAAGAAAGTTCTTTTGTCCATTTGGTGAGACTGGCAGGGTGTTGTCTACTACGAGCTCTTTCCTCAAGGTGAAACCCTCCATAGCAGAAAAACGACCAGAATTGAGGCGTTGTTTTTCATCACGACAATGCAAAATCGCCTCCTCCATACTCCCCAGATCTTGCTCCTTCCGACTATTACTTGTTCCTGTCATTAAAAAATTCTCTCCATGATAAACAGTTCCAATCCGTAAGCGAAGTAAAAACACACCTCGAGGAATATTTTGCAAGTAAGCCCAAACAATTTTGGAAAGAGGGAATAATGAGAGATGGAAAAGGTGATAGAGCAGAATGGTTTATATATAACGCAATAAATCAAACTTAAACAACAAATATCTTGTATTCATATATATATGGGTTGCAGAAATTATTTTTCGTTTGCTCAGAGGCAGGCGACTTTCGAAATGATCAACTCACTAAGGCGTTTTCGATTCATTTCTCCAGCACGACCACCCAGTTGTTAATTTGTCGGAATATTTAAAATTCCACATGGAGTAATGAATCGAAAACGCCTTTGATCAATATATAATGAAAAACTGGCGTCAAGTCAAAAAGATAAATGCAAATATAAATATTTTCTGGAATTCCTCTTATCAAAATTATCTATTTTGAAAAAAAAATTAAGTTTTACGCATCCATTAAAATGAGAGCAATGAATTGTTCCTTAATATTTTTAAAGGTATTATGGCAAATTGTCTTTGTTTAATTATTTAAAAATTAGGAATTGAAGAAAAATATTTGGAAAATATTAATAAATTATTTTATCTCTTCATCCTGACGGTTCCTGACTTTGAATCCAAAAGTCCTAAGGTCCCATTCTAATCGAATTTCAACTATTTACTCCACATTTATTATATAAGATAAAAAATGTTGAATTAATTTTAGGTAAATAATGATTTATTGGAAAATTAAAACGGGGGAGCCTTAGAAATTGTCGAAAAATCTTCAATAAAAAAATGATGAAAACTATTGTATAATTTATAATTATGGATTGAAGCCAGCCATATATGTCAAATGGAAATAACAAGAATGAGATTCAGTGGTCTCAGAAATAAATGAGCCTTTCAGTACTTAATAATAATGTTTACGAACTCTTTTTATAATAAATCAGAATGCACAATTTTAGAATTTATTTAAAAAAAAAAAGATTTTTTAATCATAGGAAAAAATTAATTAAAAAATTACAAATATTACTTTCTTTCGTAATTTAAACATCATTTTCTGCAATGATGTATTAAAACCAAAAATCAAAATAAATTAAACTCTGAACTAGGCCGTCGCGGATTCAGAAATCATCAAACCAGAATTTCCAAAAGTCATTAAACAAATGCATGCCCATCCACGTTAAATATTGTAATAAATAAAAAATATAATGTGTAATATAATACCTAGATTGTTATTATTATATAATGATATAGGGCTTATTTCTATTTCCTCTTTATAATACTTATCACAATAGATTTCT